>JAIPMN010037078.1:0-35653 GCA_020650975.1 Apostichopus californicus
CAAGTACCCTCTCCTCTTACCTGTCTTCTGAACATGTGCACTCTGATTACACCTACAGTATCTTGAACATGGTACAATTCTTGCACTGCTATGCCCCTCCCACCACCCCCCACCCCTCCCCCACATGTGCACTCCGATTCCACCTACCTTAAACCTGGTACAATTCTTGCACTGCTATGCCCCTCCTACCATCCCCACCCCTCCCCCACCCTGCTGGCCATTTCATGGAATTGCCCTTGACCTTCCTTCCAATCTAATGCTCGAAAGTTAATATCGCAAAATCTCCAAACATTTAAGGTTGGAGATTTTGATGCAAACTTGGTTTCCTATTGCCAAATAACAAGAAGACGTCTGTACTAAACTTGTCAATTGTTTTCACAACGTTAGTTGATCTTGTCTCTTATTATTGTAGTCAATACATGCTTAGCACATTTTATTCTGTTTTGGAAACAAAATCAATTATGCTAGCACTATGTATTCTGTAAAGCATGCCGAAACTTTTAACAGCAGAATAGCGAGATTTCAATTTACTCTAAATATCTATTCATGTATTGTATGTAAGATGTTTTACCCCCCCCCCCCCCTCGGCTCCCACACTCCACTCTCATCCCTAGCTTGTATCCCTACAGGTACCTAATGCTGCTTTGGTTTTCAGCTTCCATCAAAATTGTAGTAAGCTGCTTCAGCTTTACTTTCACTCATCTTGTAAGTTTTTTTTGTAAAGACGTACACCCTAATTATACAACCACTGAAACCAGACCCAGAATTTGCCAAGTTTTAGCTACTCTCTACTTAAGAAAAATGTACCAGTTGGCTAAAATCAAGTTCTCACTGATATTTTTTGTTAATTACTGTATAGTACACATCAGTTTACTGTACAGGCATTTGAAAGCAGCAGCCAAAAAAATTTGCTGATATAAGCAGACTTGGTATCAAGGCTAATATGCTAGGTGTACACTTAAAATCATGCCACTTCTTAGACTGAGGATATATTATATGTTAACCAGCTTACCTTGAGGTTCTTATTGTTTACTGGCAGAAAATTACCAGTGTCTCATTGTCTACTGAAATACTATAAGCCCAAAGTTTGAGACCTGCAAGAGTGAACTCGAAGAATTTCTGGTTCCAAACGAAAGACAGAATGAATTGAATCTGTATCCGTCTTTCCCTGAAGCGGGAAAAAAACATAATAATTGACCTCCCATATTGTGCATCGTGGCAAAAATTTTTCTTAGATAATGGTAGTCTGGTCTGTAGATCTATGTAATGAAATATTGAATACGGTGAAGATTTAGAGTTTTACCGTGCTGTGACTGCCATATCACAGAGTTTTAGTTGGATCTGTATTCTGAGAAAGGGGACGATTTATCCAGCCGGTATTGCGTAGCAAAATGCTATGCAAAATGGCCAAATTTCTATGAACAGTGCAAAAGATATTTATAAATTAAGCAGTTTTTATATAGACCGGAACCAAAGCTGTACAGTATACAGTATTTTGTAAGCAACACAAAGTTTAGCACTGTCCTTCAAGAATGCTGCACAAATTCTGTACACTTAGTTTTTCCCTGAGTGGATGTTTTTAATGGGATGGAGAGGGGGGGGGGATGGTTATTTTATATAAGTTCCTCCAAGACTTGGTGTTTTTTTATATGTATCTATTTACTTCTCTACTCTCTTACCTGTCTTCATACTAAAGCTTGTAAACATTTTAAGCACTGTGCCCCATTGACCTACTTCTAGTCAACTCCATTTCCTCTGACATTGGGGATTCCCAAAGAGTATGTGACTTCCCAAATTAAATTCCAAGGCATTTTTGTGAACTCAAAATTGTCCAAAGTCACATATTTTTTAACTTTCATTAAAAGGTACTAATTGTGATTTTAACATTACTGACTAATGTTATTCAATCTCCGATCTTAGTGTGGTCCTTCTGTCTCCAAACCATGTTCGTGGCTGATTTTAAGGAATTATGCAGGTTTAGATCATTTGAACTGAAAATTCAAAACCTTACGTCACTGCCCTCTTACCTAGAACCCCCCACATGTACTGTGTATAACTTATGATTTAAAAATGGAAAATTGTTTTTCCAAAAAAAAGACATTTATATTTAGTTCCACTGGATGGTGGGTGGTACTATAGTTTTGTCATTTTATCAACTTGCTGTGAAACAAACATTTAAAGTAAAACCTTGTGCATGAACCGTATTAATGATGGCATGAATGGCACAACATGATTATATACATCATTCAATCAAACATGAGTTTACAACTCTGCAAAAAACATATAAAGACTTTGTGGAGGTGTAGGGGACACATATGAGAAAAGACTCAACTGTGCAAGGTTAAAAGCAGGCATGAGCTTTTTCCGCGAATTCACGGAATATCCGTGATTTCTTTTCTACCTCGGGGACAAAAACTTTATCCTCACACACTGTAGCATACGCAAACTGAAGCCTATACCGCACTTTTTGCAAAATTCCGTGATTTTTTTTTTTTACTCCAGGCTCATCCCTGGTTTAGTAGCCTTGGTAACACCTGCACTAGAGGTAACAGCTACCATTTACAACACCAACACCTGCACCTAAAAACACCTATGAGGGCTGACACTAAGTAGGGAGTTGTAGCAAGAAACATCCACTGATAATCAGGACTATGGTTGGATTATTCTGTGAAAATTTCTGATTAGAATAAAGCTACGCCCGCCAGGGGTATATACAGTATATGCATAGCAATTCAGCTCTACACTATAGTACTGTGATTACCTACAGCATAGAATACAAACAGAATTTTAATTTCTAAGAGTAGATATCCTTTGAGCTAATTCGGTTGAAAAACCAGTCTTCCTAGCTCCTTCAAGTAAAATGAAAGTTGAAAAGAATTTTGCTACATGTTGTTCCATGGATAAAACATACAGTATAGTGCTTGCTTGCAGCATTTTCCCATTATTGCAAGTGAATTAAGGTTGAGTGAACGAATAATCCCTTTATCGTCATAACCATAATGGCCTTTTTAATAAATGTTTTGAGGACGGGGAGAAATCTATTGATGCTAGTGGTTGGTTGAACAAATTACTTATTATTATTATTATTATGGATGGAGGGCTGTTATATTTTCCCAGAGCCCAGCAGCGTTATATGGAGTCTCGCAGCTAAAACACACGGTATTGAGCTAGAGATGGCAAAGTGGTTAGTTTCTCAGGGGAATCTGCGTGCTAGACAGTTTGGCTGAATGATTGATTTTACTTGCCAGTCCAATGTGATTAAATGTAAAGCTGTTCTTTCTCCAGGAATAAATCATTATTATTTTTATTATTATTATTAATTTTGGGCCGTCTGCTTTGTTTCAATGTAAGAAGCATATACATCGGTACAGTACATTTATTATGATTATGTCATGTCTAGATGACTCAGTATAAAATTGTATTGAATAGACGATTGAGTTGAATACAAACCTGAGTACGGTATGGTTGCAATGATCATGTACTAATTTGCATTATAAGGGTTCTGGAATAAAAGGTAAACCATGAAAGCAGTTGATGCAGGGTTCGGACACAATAAACCGTAGCATGTTGCAATCATAAATCTGTTAATTGTGATGCATTTGGAGTTGTATACAGAGTCATGGTCAATCATAAGAACAGGTTAGGGTCCTAGATTGCAGTGAAATAAGCAGTTTGTTCTGTATTTATTCCGAAGATAACAGTATTTTACAGAATAAATTGATGGACTTCAGACTACTCTTGTTCAGCACTATACATCTTCTGTTTTAAGAAACTTTTCAAATTCGGCAGACAGTTTTTAATGTCTTGCTTGTACTCCGTTAAATAATTTGGCAATTACTCTTGTCGTTCTTCGCACTTAGCACTGTAGCGTCTGCACTGAAATTTCTATTTGTGTATATAATACAGTCAACGAATGAATTTTTGGTCATTGGAAAAACACAGAATATACAGTACACTTAATTGCGTACATACTCTTGTTTAACATATATATTAGCTAATCTTTTACAGGGTTGTCCCTATATGACCCCACCCCACCAGTCAATGACCTCCTCTTCTACCACCCAACATACTGGGAACTTATTTTTGTATTATTTTTGAATTTCTATCGGTTCAAGTCTGACAGAAGTTTTGGTAATCAGGAATTCTGTCTGTGTTCACTGAGGAGTAAAATGTTTTGTTTTGGGAATATTGCATCTTACTCAGAGTTCAGCAGTTACTAACATGTTAACCAAATACTGAAGTGTGGAGTCCATGGGGAGGGGAGTGGGAGGGCAATGACACATAATTCAAAGTAGGTAGACCGGCGACTAATATGGGGTGGGGTGGGCATCAAGTTCATCGTCCGTATACAGTTAAAATATGACCTTAGCCTATTTAAGCAAACACACTTGAGGGATTCACTTTGGTTGGACAATTTTAGCAGTGAAATTCTGTCACAGGCTCTTAAAATCCTGCTGGCTCAGGATCCCAGGGGCACAGAGGGGGGGGGGGAGAGGGGGAGATTGCCATCTCCCAGCCTCCAATATTTTTCAAGTACAGTAAGTGTAGTGCCACTTTAAATTTAAACTCCATTGAACATTGTTGCACAGTTAAAGCAATTTACTATGCTCACATAATATGTACAGAACTGTACTTCTTCAGTAGACAGTAGCATCATTGGTTTAATACAGGTCTGTAATGTCAACACATTCACTGCTATCTAGAGCTGTACATCCCATACAGTTTGCATTCACACTGTTTTCATCCAGTGATCATGGTTGCCTGGACTGTTTCTATGGCAATATCACCATATATCAAGAAGTGGTATAGTTAAGGATACAGGTTATGATGTTTTAGACAGCTGAAACGAACAGGCAGAGATCGGAAAGAGAGAGAGAGATATAGCAGGTTTGTTAACAGAGTTAGCTGTCACGAGAAGAATGCTGACGAATATTAAAACTATAAAAGAGAGCAGCTATGTACAGGAAGAGTGAAGATGAGAAGAGAAAATATATTTTGTCTCGGTATTACTTTGGTCGTGATTCAATTACAGCAATACGGTTTTGGAATGGAGGTCGCATCAATTGTAGGGGATGTGTGTACAGTAGTAGTCAGTGACTACAAGGCTATCTTCAGTAGATGTACAATAAACTCTACTGTACATACTTGCAGGATATAGTGCTGGACATATTTATGCTTGTGCAAGAAAAATTGTTACACACGAAATGAACACAAAATGGCAATAAGTGTCTTTTTTTTTTTTTAGTTATTTTTTTTTTTAGTCTGTGTAGTACTTTCATGTACTGTAGTCATCAGTGGTAAGGTGTATTAACGTACGTACAGTTTGCAAGCCCTTTTTAAGCTGCATATTTAAGAACATTTTAAGCTGCATTAGAAATCATGTAGGATTCTTTAAATGATTAACACATTTTCCCCCTTTCTTTCCTGTTTTTCATCCCTTTCTGAAACTTTTGATTAAGAGTTAAATATTCAATTTGAAGCATAACAGGAAGCCAAAACGAAGAAAAAGGGAAAAACTATAAATTGAATTTTGCAGTTTGGGTCAATAAGCTTGTCACTCATAAACATTGAAACCTGGTAAGTTTCGGAATGTAATATACTTCACATTAAAGATGCTTCTTTATTAATTGCCTTGATGACAACTGCATAAATTTACTAGCCAAATTCCACTTTCTCAACTCTACTGTTGCAGTTTCAATACCATCTTTGTTGTATTAAAATTGGCAACTTTTGGACTCTCAACCCTCATTAATCCACTTTTGTGGTCAGTGCCTACTCAATCCAAAGTTTCCAAATCGACCATTTTGTAAACGTTTCATGGGACTCCGGTGACTGTTCCTGATAGTCTTGGATCGTGATGATTTGCAACTAATTAGCTCCTACGTGTAGATGCAGAAAGAGCACTTGTACACAGTGTCTAATAGATTTTGTATACAATCCATTGATCATTCTATGTCATCATGTTAAATTGACAACACTCCGTAAACTTTCTGTCCTTCCTCAAATTAAAGTCAAATATGTTAAGTTGAAATTTATCTTCGAAGGCGCCATCTCGAAGTAAACCAAACTACTGTAAGTTGTATGTTTTTGGTGGAAATTGATCGTAGATCACCTTGCAAAGAAACAAACCCAGTGGGATGGATCACGCAGTCATTCGCAAAATGATTTCTATAAGGCAACTGCTTACTTATTAATTATTTACAGGCCTTGGCATTAATGAGCTTGTCATGTACAGTAGATTGAGAAAATAATAATACCTACGAAACATTGTACTGTAGCCTATTGAGATCCTTACAGAAGATTGATGGTGTTAGATAAAGTACTGTTGAACCCTTATTTTGCATTTCATATGCATCATAAAAGTAATAAAGAATCTATTACACTATATATACTACAGTAGTCTACTTGTACAGTTTACCTCTATAAGGATTAAATAGTTGGTAAAGTTTTAGTCGTGAGTAGAAGATGGACAGTACTATACTGTGGATTTTTAAAAGTGCTGACCCACATGCAGGTACATGGCAATAATACATAATAATACATGTAATAATAATAATTGCCAGAATGTCCAATAAAGTTTCCCTAAACATGTCAGGCATGCCAGCAGTGAACGGAGTTCTACTTACAGTACTAGTGTATGTTTAGGAAATCTTAAAAAAATCTTGAAATCTACACAATTGTAGGCTCAGTTATCTTATGTTATGTACATATGAATATATAATTAAAATTGAGTTACTGTATAGTACTTGACTTAAAATGTACTGTATTATTGCTGTACATGTACTGTACATGTATGTATGTAGCTCTGTCTGTACTAGTCTGATGTCTATGGTACTATTTTTGTCATAGTAGGACCAAATGGTGAACAAATAAAGGAGGTATTAATAACCTTCTTTTATAATCCCCTTTCATCTAGATCTTATCACTACATACATGTATGTGTGCGTGTGTGCGTGTATGCATGTATGTATGCGTTAATGTGTGTGTCATGTGTGTGTGTACGTATGGGTGTATGTATGGATGTATGTACATCCAATCACACCTCCATCACACAATTGTTATAGTTTAGCACTCTGCCCCCTTACAGATGAGACAAGTGCAGTTATTAAGTGTCGACATGTAAAATGCTCAAACATGCAATGATTGTGGTAATTTTGATCCTACTGCATGTTGCCCAAGTTGCTAAATTGCACAATATTACTTCAAATATCCAATTGATGAAGTCAACCTGTATATATACTATGACATTGATACATTGCTGTATATAGTCATTCAGGTAAATAGGAAATGGGATGGAAAGGTTTGGTTTCTTTATACAGCATCTGGTTACATAAACTATTTTTGTGTGTATATACTGTAGCTAGTTCCATGGTGATACAAGATACCTTTAAATGATTGTTATTGGTATATTAGTAGATCCTTAAAGGAATACCAAAGACATTCGGTCACAATACTACACAGATTGTACAGTACAAAAATGTTACCGCTATACTGGTCACGGTATGGCATCGCAAAGTGCTACGCAAAAATGGTCAAATTATACAAGTGCAAAGATGTTTAGCAGCTTTTGTACACATTAACCATCTATTGGTACCATTGCTGGTGTACAAATTCTCCATGAACAGAGACTCTTTGTTCAAATAATTTTGTGGACATGTATAGCAGTTTGAAAGCTCTGAATTTATTCTGAAATTTGACTCTCATAAAATACACTGTTTTGGGTTCCTGTGTCAAAAAAGAGAAATTGCTACTTCCACTTCTTAGATTCACATAGCAATTTGACATAATTAGCATTTTGCGATGCACGATACCGGATAAATTATGCCAGGTATGAATCTGGTTATAGCCTCGCTGCTTGGAAGTAAATTAGTTTAAGAAAATCAAGAAATATAACAATTACAGATTTAAACCAATTACTGAAACTGTAATGGAAAGTGGCCGTTGGTTCGGTAGTGAGAGACTATATAGTATAGTACACATTTTCCTATTGCCTCAATGGTTTGGGTATTGCCATGCAACTTTGCAGTATAAAGCTGTGCAGTCCCTTGCTGTGTACAGTATGTTCAGTTAATTCTATACTTTTACTGCATTTGTTGTATTATGAGTTGTATTTAGTTAATGCATTTATTTGGCAGATGGACTAACAGCTTGAGTTGTCATTTCTTCTTGGTATTGGAGATGGATCAAACCAAAATTTGCCTTCTGTTGTGACAGATAGATAAAATGTGGTAAGGAATTGAAACTAGGACCACATACAGTAGTAGTACATCCAGGCGACTTATTTGATCAGATTGTCGTAGTGATATGCCCGGGAAAGTACTTAATTTACCGTAAACTGTACATAGATACTGGACGAGATACTTAAATTAAAAAGTCTACTGTAGGCTCTTGAAAACATTTTTTGTGTGTACATTTTCACTACTTAATTTGTTTTGAAACATTGATCTGTAAGTAATGGTCCTAAAATTATACTTTTTGTTGTTGTAGATATTTGACTATGGAACTGAATGTGACTGAATGTAACTGAATGAAGATAATGCAAGATGTAAGAATGTAATGTAATGTAAGAATGAAGATATGTAACTGAATGAAGGTAAAGAAATAAGATACACCCTAAGAATATCAATTTATAAAGTATTAACTTATGAACAAGGAAACGTGTGGTTTACGTCTCTTTACATCAAGTCAAAAAGTATTTCTTATAGATAATGAATCATACCATGTCACAGATTTTGCTGACAACAAAAGAAAATGGATAGTTTCAATAATTATAGATGTTGCATGATAACTTCATAATTTCTTTTGTAAGGCCAGGTGGTATTTTCTATTTAGCTGAAGTATTGTTTTTCTTGTTGCCCAAGGCTGAGAGGAATCGTGAAGCACCTCTGTGAGGGTGACTTATAGTAGGATGTAGTTTTATCTTTAAACCTCAAGTGTTGAGTTGTTGTATTCAAGGTGGTGACCGAACATAATAAACTGCTTTAAACTTGGTTAATGCAAATTGACATTTATGCACTAACATTGCTAATCTGTGACTCCTTAGTTATGATCACATACTTATGGAACAGTATGTACATGATAAAAACTTCTTTTACTATGAAGGGCTTTGGAATATGAATTCAGTTACTTGTTACTTTTTCACTTCAAATTAACTTTTGAGGTACAGTGATTTTACGTATTAGGCTATATGCTCTGTGACTGACTGACAGCTGTTTGCGTGGCGATTCTATAGCAACCTCTACCACTTTCTCTCACACCCCCCCCCCCCCCCTGCATCCCATCTCTATCTTTCTCTTTCTGTCAGTATTTTATAATATATGCATTCATCTTCAAAGGCTGCCCTACAGCAGCGTTTTCATGTTTTGGGGCTATATTAAGGTTACAAACGCTCAGAGAGCTCTATATTTATATAGTTAAATATTGCAATGTATGCAAATAGTCAAAGACTGAACAAGGTACCTAGAGCTGTAAGTGTAAAGGGGAAGAGTTGCTAGCTGCTGAATTTGCTGCTGAACTTGATGTTGAATGCCTCTTTACATAATATAATTCATTTTTGTTTTTTAACTGTTAAGGTTTTTAATAACCAGCTGGCAAATGCTCAATTTTGTGGAATAAATGTCATTGAAAAGGCTGTATAATGTGTGAACACAACAATAAAAAAAATTGTCCTAAGACAAAACCTTGAATCTTAGGAAGGTGTGCTGTTATAGAAAATATCTTAGCCAAAGAAACAACTTTGCTTCTTGTGTGGAATAACTTCCAGATCTGATTTTCAGTGGTCATGTGATGATTGTAAAGGTAGAAAAAACTTTTTGAAAAGAATTAAAACTGCATTGTTAAAAAAAAGAAACCTTTGTAATTTGTGAACGTCATTTACCTCACTTCTCCATTAAAAGCTGTCTCCACTCTTAAGTCATGAACTTTGTAGATTGACATTTGACCCAGCCTGCAACAATTCCTGTTAAATCCACCAGTTCTAAGTTCTACCTATGTAGTAGGCTAGCAGCATATGCGACATAGTGGCACTTGCATTGTTTTCTGTGATGCTATAAGATTTAATACCATCTTGAAAAACATTCAATGTTATGTGTTTTGTACTGTAGATAATTATACTCGCTGTTTCTCTTGTAAACTGTCTTCTTCTAACTACTGATTTCAGTTTTGCTCAAAATCAAAGTACTGAACATATGTGTACTAACACAACCATGCAGTAATATCTACAGTATATATTTACTTCATTCCTCGTTACCTGTCTCCCCACAACCTTAGCACTTCATTCTACCGTGCCTAGAATGAACTGGTAACCTTTTCACAATATTAGTCCTCACTTTACCTGTCTCCAGACAATAAACATACAAAAGCTCCAATTTACCCATAACACACTCAAATTTGATAACATTCAAGAACGGCCCCCCCATTTACCCACTTTTGCGTCCCTCTTCCTTTTGGATTTACCAATCTGAAGACCCTCATTGGCTAGGATTGTCCTAATTTACATCCTTCTGAATATTGATGATATCGCTCTGTGTTACGAATTTCCTTTGATCCAGAAGATTTCCTATGATAAACTTTTCACCTTTCGTCAATTTGAGTGGGATTAATAAGGTGGATTGAAGTACGCACGTCTGTCTGGAGTCTGGTTAGTACCGTCGTCATCGTCGTTCATAATTAAATACCCAAACCAGACAAGTTTGGACGGTTTTTATAATGTTCATCACGTCATCCATCTTTTACCCGACATACAGTAGAACAGTCACCCAATTTTTTTCCAACTATCCAGTTGAGCAAACAAATTGATCTCATCCGTGTTTGTTTTTTTCTTTGTCATTTGCAGGAAAATGGGTGGTGCTGTTCTTCTATCCTCTTGACTTGTAAGTATACTGATCGAGCCTCTATTTAAGCTAAATGATCTAGATCGTAAGCGTTTCGACTGTTTTGCCTCGAGAGATCGACTCAAGTTTTAATTAACTACTGTACTGGAAGTTCAGTAAAGCAGATCTCTCCAGTGTTGGCTCTTGACTTTCAAGTACCATGTACTACGTTGGTACTCGTGCTAGGCTCAACCTAAAACAGCTTATCGCATCGATTTTTCATGAAATCCTTCAATATTTAGCCACAAGTTATGTCAAGTTGTTTTTCATTTTACTAAGATGACAAAGAAGTATAAGGGTTTGGTTGTAATAAAGTTCATCTCTGCTGGTAATTTGCCTTGATGCATATTGTCATGTAGCAATGATGAACATTTGTAACATCAGTATAGAAGAAAACACACACCTACAGTAAGAGTGATCATCCAAGAGTGAAGAGGGACACTGCAAAAATAAAAAAAAAATAGTAAAAATGGATGAATTTGTGAGCTTAATTTGTTAGGAAAATGGCGCATGGTATTAGAAGGAGCATATTAGCAACTTGGTTTAATCTGAATAATAAATAGACGAGAAGATAAGTTAATACAACTAGAGACTACAGTATGGATGGAAGTTTTTTACGTTTCCCTTTAATAAGCATTGCAGCCAGTATAGCGAAACTTGAATCAGCAATTGATATATTCAACAGTTCACTGTCATTGAACACTGGCCTATTGAGCTATGGTAGAATAATATTACCCTCGCAGTCTCGGGAATCATCATTCACTGTCGGACGAGAAACAAAACGCTGAATGCGATGGCCTACGGCAATCTAGTTGAAAGTGCATCGCCGTTCTGCCACAAAATAAAATTAATGACTTTCGTCACGGTCAAGCAGCATGTAACGTACCTCTCTCTCGAGGGAGAAGAACCGATCTCGGCGACGGTGAAGAACCGTTCTAAGTCTCTTTGCCGAGGCGCCCGGCAATCACAAATTATGCGACCGGCCGGCAAGGGACAGATGTACATCTAATTATTGGTGCAAGCAAAGACATCACTCAGAGCTCAGGGCTGTCAACAAGTTTGAAATTACATGGTTGGTTAGATGAGAAACTCTGTCACAAAGTAGTTCTGCATGGACAGAATCTGTGAATAAAGCTTAACAAGGGTTCTATTATTTCTTTAAGCAAAATTAACAGGACAATGAAAACACGGTTGAAATCTACTTGTGCTCAAATCAATCAATTTCTGGAAAATAGGGAATAAGGGAAGTTACGGGGTCGAGGCCAACAAAGTTTTTTTTTTCTGTAGGTCTCTATGAGCCTTAGATATTGAGATCAACTCTGAAAGTTATGATTTATTGGTAAATAAGTCTAACCTGGGATGTTCTGTGTGTTTCAGTGATTGGTAGAGGTTGTTGAAATGATTGACCATAAAATTGTGCCTCTACAGTAGTTGGCAGTATAATGCTAGAGTACCTGAAACATGAATCAATTGGCTATGAAGCTATACAGCTGCACTTAGTTCTGTGCATAGGTCTTAGGCTGTTCAAACATGCCATGCATAGATGTTTCTTATTTAAAGAATTGGTCAACAAGGTTAATAAATCTCCTTTTAATTTCTTTCTCTTTCAGTACATTTGTGTGCCCGACAGAAATCATAGCATTCAGCAACAGTGTACAAGAATTCAAAGATATAAACTGCGAAGTTATCGCAGCATCCTGCGATTCAGAATTTAGCCATTTAGCATGGTAAGTGTGACAGCCAATTAAAAGCTTGATCTGGCCATTTGCACATGCCAGGACTTAGCAAATTAGTGAATAGACCGGTGAAGAAATTTGTTGGTCTAGCTGCCATTAAACGGTCGGGGTTAATCTGAAAAACGAAATAGTAATAAGTGCAACAGCATTACCAGGGCGACATAGTGCTTCAAATTGTTAAATACAGTAGTTATTCTTGGAAGTAATTGTTTCAGAGCTAATGGTGGATTTAATATGAAAGATGTTGAACTGTTTGTAGATTGGACTAGTATCTGATCTCTGCGAATACAGTCGGTTATTTTTTATAGAAGAATTGCTTTAAATCACATAGAGTAAAATGCATGAGGTGAGCTTGCTAAATTAATAATAGCAATGGTCTACTTGTTGGCCCAGAAGTCCATTAAATGTTTTTTTTTCATTCATGCATCATTGCTATTTTGCATTTTTACGTGGGTGGATCCTTCACGATATTAAAAGCTAGAAGGAAAGTTAGGTAATCCATTTCTTTTACAATTAAAGTTGTGTAGGATGTTTAATGGTTATATACTCCATTTAAGCTAGGTCGACTCAACGTTTCTGAAGTGATAGGAGACACAGCTGTATTATCTGAGTTCTTTTCAATGCTTACACGATGAATGTTCACATTCCAAACACAGTATGATCATTAGAGGACTTTTAGGCCCACGACCCAGGATCCTCCATGAGTACTGAGCCACCACCCCACCTCTCCCCACCCCACCTCTCCTCTCCCCACCTCTCCCCACCCCACCTCTCCCCACCCCACCTCTCCCCACCCCACCCCTCAGAATGAATGCTCAGAATGCATGAAAGCTAGATTGCACCATGGATTTGATGTACAGAAAAACTTACAAAATTAATCTTGGTTTGCAGGCTCCAAAAAGTATGAATTTCTTTAAATTTCCTGAGACCCACCGAAATTTCTCTGTGTCCCATATAGTTTGCTGACCATCATGGTATGACATATGAGAATACCTTCCCCTGCCTGCAACTGTGTGTCATGTACAAGACTGACATTTTGTATTGAATGTACAGTAACAGGAAGGATTCAATGACAAATTGTTCCAAAATATCTCATGTGATTTCTTATTACACATCAATTAAACTGATGCACCAAGACCTCAAGTAGAGCTCAAGACAAGTAATAATGTGGCAAGTTGCATTGCCTCAAGAGTGTACGGTATTGTATGATACTACATGTGATGCAGTATTTCTCGGGTTAGGGTTAACCATAGGGGTTAACCCTAACCATAGGGTTTCCCCGGTCCACAAGATACGTCATTCATTGGGCTGTATCATGCATGATGACATTGCTGGACATATTCAACTGTGTACAAATCAGTTCTCTTGACAAATACTGTCACATGAGGATTGGCTGACTGATGACTTTGCATCATGAATATTCATTAATATTGGTGTATCATTTGTGAAAGTTTATTTGAGACCTGGCAAATCATTTCTCTATAGCAAAAATCTATGGTCAAAATCTGTGGTGAAATGGTTAAGTTTGTTGTCCAAATGCAAATACAGTATGTACATAGATGTTTTTACACACTGAAGCATTCTGTTTGCACTATTTTATTCAAAATAAAAATTTATTAAAACTGATGAAAAATTCTATTCTATACATATTTATATTAGTGAATGAATAATTGAAAAGTGACTGGAAAATTTTAGACTGATAGGAATTGAATGGAACTTGGTGGAGTGTGATCCCTGATTACAGCAAAGAATTGGCTATAAAGGGAATCACCATCAACTAAAGGCTTGATAGTTCAGTTGGTGTAGAGAGCCCTGGGCTTGTGACCCAGAGGCTACTGGTTCAAATCTTGTCCTAGCCATAATATTTCTCTGCTCTTTTCCACATATATTTATGAGACGAGTAGAACATCAACACCTAAACCTTAAAGTCAGAATGGTCTTGCTGCTTAATATGCAGGTCTACATTATATGTGAACTTTTGCTAACCACTTAAAGGCAACATTTGATCAAATTGTCTGAAAGATCGTATATATAGTGTTATACACTCTTTTAAATGTTTCTGGTCGGCTCTGCGGTTAATGCAACCTGTAGGAGGTGTGACATCATATTTCAGGGAAACCATTCCTGTTAAGGAAACAGGCAGTTAATGGAAGTTCCTGTTACTGCTAGTTTTATATAATTGATGTCATAGAGCGTAGCATGATATGTCATTAAGGTACATTAATATCCTCAAAGAAGATATCAAAATAATCGATTGCGAAAGTTTAAAGGCATTGAAGACTCGCCCCAAACCACGTGCGGCCATCTGAAAAAGTTAACTTTCGTTGCTTGCAAGTGAAGTTTTGCTCTTGTCGCTACAAAATGCAGACAGTAATGAAAGGTGATACCTCGTTATTTTTAGCTGGACTTGAGATGCCCATCGCTGTATCATGTGTACACTGTGCTGTGGGTATTGACCCCAGCTGTATGTACTGACTGTGCACTAGTATTTAATTACCGACGGTAGTAAGCTTTGTGTTTTCTGGGATCGATGGTGGTGTTTAACACTTCTGTTACACCTTATTCGAAACTAGGTCAGATTACCGGCATTAGACGTTTCTTTTTGCGCGAGTTTTCACACCCTTTAATTTTAATTTTGTATCTTTTTGGGGGGGTTTGTAATCTATATTTGTTTTGATGGTATCAATATGGTTATCTCCCTCTTTCATACCCCTTCCTCTTTGCACTCCATATCCCTCCCTTATCTTTATCTCATTGGGGTCGATATTTTGTTTATATTGGTGCATGGGGGGCATTCCCAAGTCATTCCAGAATGTAGATATTTTGTCAATATAGATCCTAACTATACAAGGCTAATAACATATTGGTTACACATCTTTATATGTAGCATGCATGTGTCAGCATAACTCATTAAAGAAGAAATGTGCTCAATGTACAGTGGTCAGACAGGAAATAGTTTTGTTTTATCAACCTTAGGAAAAGTCCCCAAATCAGGAAACATGAATCCTGTCTTCTTGAAATTAGTCATTGGAAATGCAATTCTTCCAGGTACAGCTATTGTAATTTGTAGTATATGGATATAATAGACATTGGAGTGTGAATACCAAGAGGATATCCAAGGTGTTGGGGGGGGGGTGGGGGTGAGGGTAACCAGGGGGATTAACTCTCTTAAATTTAAACTCTCTTGAAATTAGTCATTGGAAATGTAATTCTTCCAGGTACAGCTATTGTAATTTGTAGTATATGGATATAATAGACACTGGAGTGTGAATACCAAGAGGATATCCGAAGGTGTTTGGGGGTGGGGGGATGGGGGTGAGGGTAACCGGGGGATTAACTCTCTGGAAGGTCACCTGCTTTTCATGGAAAGAATTAAGAGGCATGCATTGAGCACTGTATACAAATTACTTGTACCGGTGCCTTCCAATCATAAGGTCCCCAGTTCGAGTCACTCCAAGATTAATGTATGTCGTCCAGTTACAGAAGTGTTGACAATTGACAATTCATAATCATTGACGTTAAACATGAATCTAAGAGACTTTGGTCAGCTTGCGGCTTCGATAAACCAATGATGGCTTCTTCGCGAGTTCCTGCTTGCAGGAGGATCTAAAATACATACATACATAACTACATACATGAACATACAGTACTTACTATTCCTGGTTATTCCTTGCCATTACTATGTTTAGTAACAATGTCAAATTTAGTCCTTTTATATGCTCTGCATAAAATAGGTAGGAAAATGTATGTGTCTCCTATTTTGTAGAAGTGTTAGGATAAGTGTACCGATGGTAAATTGAAAAGAACTATATACTGTTACCAATATATTAATGACTGTGTTGTTCATGTCTTTTAATTCCCACCAGGACCAACACACCAAAGAAAGAAGGAGGCCTAGGTCCCATGAACATACCACTACTTGCAGACAAAACACATGCTGTCGCCAGAGATTACGGTGTGCTGTTAGAAGATGAAGGCGTTCCACTAAGGTTAACCAGTCATTTCAACTTTTTTCTTTTCACCTTCATGCTTTTGCATCATATTTTCAGTTGATCTTCCTGGGGAGGGGTGGGGTGGAGGGAAGGCGGCTATTGTGGACATTCTTTTAATATAAAATTCTGTTATGGTAGAGCGGCATTTTAAATTGGTGAAGATTCTTACATTTTTGACACTGTTCGATCTTCAAATCTGGGTGACACTGCATTTCAATAGCATATTACCTCCCATTGTTCATTTGAAAAGACAAACATTTGTATGTTGTATGTATAAGTTTTGTTTTCAATTCCAGTATTAAAACAGTGTAAAAATACCGTAGAATGTAACGTCATTCTTTACCTGTTTATTGATCAATATTTGATGAAAAGGTTAAGAGGGGCTTCTTAGTTTGATCTCTCCTAATCTTTATCGGTTGGTTCGGTAAATTTTCTGGAAAATTTGTGACAAATGCATGGGGCTCCTTTAAAGTTGGAATGGGGTTATCACAAAATTGACACATTCGTGAAGTTATTCATCCTTCTAGTGGTGGCGGTAAATGATTAAAAATTTGACTTTCCAAGCCAAACTATGCACAAAAAGCGATCAGAAAAAACTCAAAATTGCAAGTAAGGCAAATCACAATTCGTGAAAGACAAAAAGGCAGAAGAGGATTGGATTAGGAATTATAGCCTCATCCTAGATTTGCTCAAAAGAGAGCTTTTTCTCCTCCACATATTAGTGTTGGGTAAAGCCGCATCAACAAATTTTACCAAAAAGTGTAGCTAGCTCACCGCACTTGCCCTGACCATATATGTAGAACTCAAATCAAAAGTGTAACAATGCATGATTATTAATATGAAAAGAGTAATCCGCATACTCTTCTGAAAAAAAACAGTATCAGTTACCGTGTAGTCATAATATTAATACCATGTATGTAGGCCAAGGGAAGTCAGTGCGACTAATGAAGATAGCAGAAATGACAATTTGAATGTTTCCACAAATCACACCGACAGAGAAGCATACTTAGCGGTGATAGCATCAGGCTGGGCTGTTTGCCAATAACAAATTTTGAAGAATCTTTTTTAACAAATATTCCAGATTGTTCAGTGGAGTCATTATGGTTAATGCTGCCCGTAGAACACATGAATAGCACATTTTAAAGGATGAACTTAGGAACAAATATTCCAGATTGTTCAGTGGAGCGATGGTGGTTAATTCTGCCCATAGATATACACATTAATGGTACATTTAAGGATGAACTTAGTAACACATATTCTAGATTGTTCAGTTTGCCCATACATACACATTATAGGAACAAATATTCTAGATTGTTCAGTGGAGTCATTGTGTTTAATGCTGCCCATAGAACATATTAATAGTACATTTTAAAGGATGAACTTAGGAACATATATATTCCAGATTGTTCAGTGGAGTCATTACGGTTATTAATTCTGCCAATAGATACACATTAATAGTACATTTTATAGGATGAACTTAGTAACAAATATTCTAGATTGTTCAGTTTGACCATAGATACACATTAATAGTACATTTTATAGGATGAACTTAGTAACAAATATTCTAGATTGTTCAGTTTGACCATAGATACTCATTAATAGTACATTTTAAAGGATGAACTTAGGAACATATATTCCAGATTGTTCAGTGGAGTCATTGTGGTTATTAATTCTGCCCATAGATACACATTAATAGTACATTTTATAGGATGAACTTAGTAACAAATATTCTAGATTGTTCAGTTGGCCCTTAGATACACATTAATAATACATTTTAAGGAAGAACTTAGGAGCATATTCCAGATTGTTCAGTGGAGTCATTACGGTTAATGCTGCACATATATATGTGCATCAATAGTATGTTTTAAAGGAGGATCAATACCGGAGCTTAGGCAGAAGTTTGGTTTGGAAATATCATAGTGCAAGAAGCATATGAGTGCTAGAAATGTTTCTAGAGCTATAGATATTCAGGCTAACATATATATATACTAAATAGCTAGAATGCTTCTTGAAGGTAAATTGATGATAACTAATGGGCTCCTCAGTACAGGCCAGAATGCACTAACAACTCAACCAAAACATGTTCTGTTAACCTCATATAAACCCAAGCAGCCTTGGACAACATTAAATTCCATTCATTTACTGTATGACAAATATCTATTAAAAGCTTTTGGAACGCATTATTAGAGGCTACAAAAGTAGAGTGACTGACCTAATGGGTGAGTGTGGTAGAATAAACAGTCCAGTCACTTTCATTGATGGGCCTCAGATGTTAAAAAATAAATGAATAAATTAGACGAAGACTAGAAGTGTAACGCGGGACTGTTCGCAGTGATATTTAAAAGTCTGCCACATTACAGTTATCAAAGTTTATTTTGCTGTTGAAGTCATCTATTATAAATATTAATTTTGTTTTCGTTCTCAGGGGTCTCTTCATTATCGATGATAAGGGTATCTTGCGACAGATGACCATCAATGACTTGGCTGTAGGAAGATCGGTTGAAGAAACTTTACGACTTGTTCAGGCTTTCCAATTCACAGACAAAAATGGAGAAGGTGAGATCCATCTGCTAGAGCTACTGTATGTGTGTTGGTTGTTTGTGTCCCTCCCCCCTCCACCTCCCCCTCCTTATCAATGGTCTATTGTTCGCATTCATTGTGCCTTGGTTTATTGCCGTACAATTGGTCTCGATATCATTTCCCCTACCAAAGTACTGACATCCCATGATTGTGTAGCCTAATACCATACTGAAGTCAATGGAAAAAATCTAGCCTAACTATAGTGCACATGCTTCGTGAATGTAAAAGTGCCATTCGCGGTAAATGATGAGCATTCCCAAATCCCAACCTACTCACAAGGGTAACGTCAATGACTTCTTTCTCACACTACAAGGTGTGTGTCACACGGCCCGGCACGGGAAGATCGCTGTTGTTGTGAATTTTATTATCAGCATCACAGGAAATGTTTTGAACCATTTATTGTAGTCCACATTTATTTCAATTTTTTTTCTTGTATGTAACATTCGTAAACGCAGACTGTGTAAGTGTCTTCTTTTGTTTGAGTTTGACTTCAGTTCGAACGACTTCTTTTCTGCTATCACACATATTCTATACAACTTCTCTGTGCAAAGTTTTAAGAATCGCCGTTCTCGAAGAAAGCCCGCGCAGAGCAAACCGTGCTACATATAACTATAGGGGTTATAAGGACGCAACCAATTCATAGTGGGTGTTAGTGGGTCTTGAAAGAATGTTTTTTGTAACACAGGGCTTCGTCTTGTGGATTATGGCCATGTGCCTTACTGCTTTCGCTTCCGACAAAAAAACATACGAGCGACATCGCGTACATCGTCCTAAGTTGCGACAATCAAAACGCTGCATGCCAGCGTCAGGAGGGGCGAACGCCGATTCCATGGCCTCGATATAGGTTTTAAAGTGCCCTGATGTGACGAACTCTCAGATGGTGATGGTATCCCCCTGTGTTTCCGGATTTCGTTCAGGATGTGTGCAGCTTCATCGCTTGGTGGTTTGCCGAAACAATGTGTGTATGCCTCTCTGTCACACTTCATTATGGTGAATTCGCCGTTCCTTCGGTCACCGTGTTCCAGAGCGAACTTCAGCTCATCCAGGATTTGTTCATTGCTTTCAATCTTTGTATGCTGTTTCAAAAGTTCAGCCACTCCATGGCTATAATCAGAGTAGGGGAAATCTTCCTCACGACATAACTGTGAATAACTGTGCACCATGTGTCCAATAAACTTATGGCCATTCCAATAACCGTTCAGGATCCCCATGGCCAAATCTAGAACGTCCTGATCCTTGGCGGTCCTTTCCTGAGCGGATATCTTTGTTTGCTTGGAAGGGGGTAGTTCTCCATCCAAATGATCAGGCAAAATGACGCTCGTTAACTTCTTTGAAAGTGGTGCCCATAAATATTCAATAGGGTTGTATGCACTTTGACCCGGGGCGTGTGACGTGGAACAAAGTAAGTCCAAATTACAGTATTTGAACAACCGTGCCAAGTAAAACAAAACATAGCAAGAACGTGGGTTCCAATCAGGACCCCCATCAACAATTAAGATGGTCACAGTCTTCCCTTCGCTGACCTTCCGCATAAGCAATGGCACCAAGTCGTTCACATGAGTCTGGATTGTAAGTGGGTGGTACTTTTGAACTCTGTTCACAACAAATGACTCTCCACTTCTAGGGAAAAGATAGTGTTCGCGTCCCAACTTATCTTGGTGTGTTATGGCGCTTGCAGGGTCCTTCTCCAAAAACATGTCACCAACTGGCGAAATTTTATTTCCAGCTGCAGTTGGAAAATCGTGGTCCGGGAGGTTCGGGCTATCGTCCACTGGAAAAAACTTTTCATTTTGGTGATAACGACTCACGGCTAGAGTCCCTACATTTACTTTGTTCATTGTGTCACATGAAAGTAGACAGCATGAATCAGCATACTTGCTAGCAAGTTCAACTATATACTTCACTCGTGCTGCATAATACTAGGCATCAGGTTCCTCCTTTCGACCATCATTCCTTTTCCTTGGTACCTTTGCATGAACCTTCCCTTGGTACCGTTCCAAAGCCTTGAATTTTTTGTTCAGGACGTGGTTCTATTAGTCTGTGGACTGTACTTTTATGGAGGCTTTCTAAGCCATCAATAGTTCCTGCAACGAACTGAGCTGTTTGCTGCAATGAAACACCACAACTTTGGCCAATTTTGGAGCGGCGACGTTTGTCTGCTGCAAATCCGTTTTGTCGAATGAAGTTGTCTATTGTCGGAACCAACTGGGGAAATTTTAATGCAAGAGGTTTTCTCCCGGCTCCGATTCGGGCTCGTTGTTTCGAGATTTCAATTTCTGCGGCGACGGTATGTTAACAACAGGCACTTTTACGGAAATTTCTGCTGTATCATCTTGCGCAATACTGAAAACATCTAGCGAAGTGTCAAATATAGAGTCGCATGAATTTTCATTGACGAAGAAATCCATTTCAAGGTGTTGATACATAGGCTAGATGTAGAACTTACAAGTGAAGGCTTTAGATTGTTGGGTGATCATTGCAATTATCGCGGAAACAATAGTGTCGGTCCTGTTATTGTAGTATCAAGCCCCTTTCATTGCGATTGCCTGCTTGAATTCGCGGTAGTTTATTTGATTTCATATTAACAAGGGTTTCGGACACATTAATTGAGCATACTGATTGGTGCGGTCAATTTATTTTTAAGTCGATCATAATGCAAGACTACACTAATCCTTAACGCGTTGTAAACTTGTGAGGCTTTTATCTATCATTGCTGGGATATATTTCTAAATAGATAATCAATAATCGAGTACCGTGCTTTAAACCCACTGCTGAAATAGAAATTTCCTATCTACGTTAATACTACATTGGATTTCATCGTCAGACAAGTTGCTTCAAAATATTCCTCCGAACTCGTAGTATCCTAAACTGAGACAGGATTACCATGGCTAAAATTGGAGTCCGTTGGCTAGAACCAAAAGTTTACAAATAACAGCAGTGACAGATTCTCCTACCAATACGATGTATCAAACTCGCAAGGTTATCTCGGTTCTGTTGCACATAATATGCAATTGTAATACTTTTGCTAGTAAAGCAATTTGACTAATGCTCAATTGATTTGGTTTTCATTAATTAGGTTTTAAATGTTTTTAGTCTATTGAGGGAGAGGGATTGCGATATTTCATCAAAAATAAAGAACTCGGTTTGCTTTGGTAACGTTCAATTGCCAACAAACTTATAGCAGGCTTCTGTAATAATAATATTCACAATAAATCATAGAGTAGTTATTAATAACAAGAATGTTTTTATTGTTGTCATCAAATAACAAAACAGCGTAGCTTCATCCCAAACTTAATGATATTCCTGGAAGGTGGCAGTGACAAACAACCTAATGAATGCTAATATTAAGACAAGAAAGTCATTTGGGGATTCGTTCCGTCTTATTAATGGCCTTTTTTTAATCCTTCCCAGCCTCATTAAAACCCTTGGAGATAAAGTATAAAATCTATCAAAGGTCTCATATCCAATTATTGTGAAGGCTTAAGCAAAGACATCATTAGAAAGGAATTTAGGACAGTGATATTAAAGAATAGATGTCAAACAAACAAAGGACAAAAATATATAAAGGACGTCAAACAAACACTACATGATAGGGTGGAGGAGGTTTGAAGCCCTGGAGAGTAATTATGACTTTTAAATTTAATGGTGAAATTTGGTCCTTTGTGGATTAAACCAAAACTTTGGCTTCAATGTTGATCCGCATTCGACTAGGACGTTGGGTTTGATGAAAGTTTGTAGGGCTTCAAGGAGACGTTTATTATTCTTCATTTAATCCATCAAGGCCATGAAGATCTATAAACATTGACACCTGTGAGGTCTATTTTCCCATGGACTTTGTTGTTCATGAAACTAAAGAAGAGATGCCGCGATATTTGTTACTATTTTAATGTTTGTGAATGTCTTTTTGTTTTTGTGCAGTTTGTCCAGCTAACTGGAAACCTGGCAGTGACACGATTGTCCCTGATGTCAAGAAAAGCAAGTCCTATTTTGGGAAGCAGTAACATTTCATCTGCTGGCAGAACTTTTGAAAAATTGTACAGACCAGATCGTTGACTGGAATTAGCCGAAGAAATTCTTTCTTTTTTTTTCTTTTCTTCATTAACAACGGACAGATGTATAGTAAACAGGTTACTTTTAGGCTATTATTGTGTGTTAGGATATTAATTCTTCCCCATGTTATTTCAATGTGGGCAAATAGTGATGTAAAGTCCAATTACATATTTTGCCAGTGGCCAAATATATTTCTTGATATGTTTGGAACCAGAATCCAAATGCACTGTAGCAGATGATCAGGACATAGTTAAATGTGACTGTATAAGATTCACTGGATGACCAGGCGTTATGCGGTTCTCCACCACCACCTAACACACCCCTTGGCCACAACCTCCTTCAGTTAAAAACTAGTGAAAATATATACCTATAAACCTATACACAAAACCAGTAAAAGCAAACCTATGCATTTTGTGTA
Organism: Apostichopus californicus; assembly: GCA_020650975.1. Taxonomy (NCBI): domain Eukaryota; kingdom Metazoa; phylum Echinodermata; class Holothuroidea; order Aspidochirotida; family Stichopodidae; genus Apostichopus; species Apostichopus californicus. The sequence goes on from JAIPMN010037078.1 coordinate 23,648, forward strand.
GACATTTTGTATAGAAATTGTGTATTGAGTTTTTTATGTGATCAATGCAAACATAATGTGTTCTTTGCCATCAAGTTTAATTAGCACTCTCAAAATTTGATGCTGTTGAAAGGAGCTGCTTTTAGATCTTGCAGTGGGCCGCTGTATATTGTTATCCTGAGTTTATCTGACAGGAGGTGCATGGTATTCACTATTGCTTTAGTAACAATTCTGTCACACCTAGATTATTAATTGCTCAACTGAGGCTCAAACTTAATCGATAGCAACTTGCCATCAGAGGAACCTTCCACTTGCCAATGCCCTTAACAGTCATCCATCACCAATGACAACAACTGCAGGTACCCCTCAAATCAAGTTACCATAGTTGCCATGGTAATTGTCTCACCAATCATTTAACTGAATTTCTCCAATTAAATCATGGCTCAAAAACTTACTCATGCATGATCACATGAATCAGTCATTTTTGATCACATGATCACATGAATCAATCATTTTTGTGTTCTCACTTTTGAATTAAAAAAATTGAGACATGGAGTCCTATTGAAACCTGTCAAATTGCCATGGCGACCTGCCTTTCAATAAAGATTCAAGGCAATTTTCTAGCATGCTCTAAACACAGTTGCAGTGATCCCTGCTTTATTCTCATCCAGTAGTTTGAGTTTTCACCCAGCCCCCTCATTAATGTTAAACACATACTGTTTAGTACTCCAGTTTTATTTATTCTTCATTACTGACAGTTTTAGTACAGTTTATGCATTCTACCTTTACAGTCTGCTACCAAAGACTCTCAAAAGTACTTTTTGAATTTATTTGACCATTCTTTTTATAAACTGATGGCCAAGAAAACAAGTCATTGAATCTCTTTCTATTGAATTGAAAAAACAATTTCGATTTGTGGTAAGAATTTTTTTATTTTTTATTCCTCCTCATTTCTTCTCTTTATGCCATGCTTGTGCGACAAAAGACTTAAAGTGTTATAATCTCTTTCCTGAAACAATAATAATGAAAACAGGCTGAAAATGAACTTTCATGCAAATTGGACTAGTAAGTTTTTAAATGGAGCCTGTATACTATATTTTCTAAAGAGTTTCTCTTTCATTGACAGTTAGGATGTTTAAGTTTATGACTGTAGTTTGTATCTTGCGGATTTGAACGTATCCAGCTAGCTGGACGTACTTATTTCGAGGGTAATAATAATGATGTTGTTTACATTGTCCAAAGTGAGTTCCTGATGAATCTTAATCTAGACTCATGTTTCTCTACCTGGATTCCATAGACCGCAAGTTCATGAATAGTTTATTTTTGGGGTGGGGGGGGGGTAGAAGGGAGAAGATCCTTGAGGGCAAAGGTGTCTGCAAGACTCAAACAGGTCTGTCAAAAGTTTATTGGTCTGTCAACATTTTACTGACTTTATTCTGCAAAGACAGAACTAGTCATAGAATGTCATCTTGGTAAAGAAAACCAAACTTTTTCAGACCTCACCCCCACCGACAATGGTGGTTGAGCTGAGGTCATTGGGAATACTCCATATGTCTGAGGGGGGGGGGGAGGGGTGGGGCATAGATGAAAGAATTGAGAATGCAGCATGTAGACCAGTCTTTTGTGTTTCATCATATGTACTTCAGACACGTTGGAAACTGTGTTTTACCTTTAAGACTTTTGGAAAAATTGGCTGTTAATGGTTGCCGCCTTCAATACAATATCAGGAATTGATATTTCATTTTGCCACAAATGGTTCAAACTGTGTCGTAGATAATATGTTATTAAGACCTGCTGGCGTTGTGCGTTTCAGAATACATTTTGAGCAGTTTGTGAGATGATTTCATCCATATGTTAGTCAGCCATAAATAAATGAGTTCAAAGTTAGCATTATGCACACCCTCGACCTTGGGCTGCTCGAAGCAGAAGTGGCCAGGATAGAGTGAATGTGATGTTGCAATTCCACAAATTTAACAAAAACATGACCGTAGAGCAAAAAATGGCTTTCCTGGTTGTTAGAAGTATTTCTGTCAGTGTGAAGTAGATCAACTTTATTTTGACATCACAAATAATTAAAAACTTTCTTTTACTTTTCCTTTTGGTGCTTGCAGCTATGTATCGGTCTCCTTTTAAAATATTTTTGCTTGCCGTTTTCTCAGTGTCTCATCCACCCAAAGTTTTCTGTCCAAAAGTTTCTAGTGTGCACCTTTTTTTGGTTTGTTGCTTTTTCTTGATGTTCTTAACCATATTTTACTGCTTGGTAGCAGTCTCTAAATTTTGTTGTAGAATTTTGTTACTTTTTGTTTACTAATATTTGGTACGTTGTTAAATCCTGAAGCAGTTGAAATTTGTGAAGAGTCTTTTTATTCAATGTGTGTGGTTTTGTTTATGTTCTTTTATTATATTAGACAGCAGCTTTTGCCTTTATTCGTTGTATCGATTCACCTGACATTCAAAACGAGGTTTTCAAATCCATTATCAGTAATATGTCATTTTTTTTTTTTGTTATTATGTTTGTTTACTTTCCATGTTTCTTTGGCATCTGAATATCACAGAATTTCAAATTTGGACACAGATATGGAGTTCTATTTTATTTATTAGCTATTTTAATCAAAACTTCACTGGCTGCTACTTGTAGTTTCACATTCCATACAAGATGAGACTGGACCAAGATAATATTGAGTGCAAAGACATTAACTTTTACTTTGCTTTGGCGTACTAATTTCCAAGCCTGAAACAACTGCTACTGTGTAGGAAAAAAGAAACAAAAAATGAGACAACTTTGTTTATAAGTCATTAAAAATGCTACTTTAATTAATTGCTACTTTAATTAAATGTTACATAAAGTGCTTTTTTTAATTTCTCTGTTGTCTACTTCTTGAAAGACATTTGTCACATGATATAGCCTAGTACATGAAATTTCAGGTTTATGGAGAAACTTTAAAAAATAATCATTCTTATCCTTCCCCCTCCCCCCTTTCCCCAACCCCCCACATAGGCAAGAATCCATCTCAAGATGTATGAAAGGGGTAGGAGACTGGCCAAGAAGATTACTGGCCCTGCAGGTGACTCCTTAGGTTGGTCGTGACAGATGCAGGTTTCATCCAAAACGCCAGTCCGCTGTTTGTGTATACGCCCCCCCCCTCCCTGCCCTCCCCCACCCCAAGTCTGCAACTGGGTGGAGAGCCACTTTGTCAGTGAGCACTTTCAACTTTGCATATGCAGTCCGTTTCTGTTGTTTGAAAAACCCCAACCTTAGCAAGCAAGGTGCTTAGTTTATATTTCACTGCATGTAGTCACTATTTTCTTTCAATACCCATATAAATTTACTTAAAGGTGCTCTATATGTATTTCACTCTATTCACATGTCTACAATAATAATAATAATAATGTCGTCATCTCTTGACGACGTCTATCTATGAATAATGATACAGATACGTAAAACCATTAAAAAAAAAAAGTCCACACCCACAACCTCACGCGTCATAGTAATTCTTCTAGATTTTATGGGAGTAGCTTGCTTCATATTTTGCTCTGCTTTGCAGCATTTTGTTCCAGGGCTTGGAACGGGTGTGCTGCTGGATACAAGGGTGGAACACTTTGATGAGGATGAGGTGCTGCTGGCGCTTATATTATCATAGTTCTTGTTTCCATACACCTGGATCACTAAGCCAATAGCAATGTTATGCCCCATTCGGCCCAGTCCACCCTTGTTGTTGCTAATGCTCAAATAAAATCCCAAATTAGACGAGAACAATATGGTAAAGAAAAAATATTTTGACAGCAACGCTGAATGTTTTGAAACATAGGTTTTGCTTGGTGACGATTGCTGTGAGTGGAATTCAACTTCCACAACTTCCTAAACAACTGTTTTTAAGTAGCATAACAATGCAAATGAAATAACAACAGCAACTTCAGGTAATAAATAAGTTTTTATTCTACATTGTATCTGACTTTTAGTCAAAAATGATCTTTAGTGATAAAATATGTCGATAAATTTAATTCAACATTAGAATCGTTTTTCAAAACTGGTCAGAAGCATTTGTCATCAGTGCGACAATTTCATCAAGGTTTTGCAACTATAGGAAATCACTGACAATGAGGCCTTGGTTTTAATATCCATTTTTTTTCATGGAAAACACAAATCACTTCTTCCCAATTAGAAATAACAGCAACAATATTCAAAGTATTGTGCAACTCAGGCAGACTTTGCAAGCAACATTTTGTTGGCAAAAATTGTTCCACCATGAAGTTCGTACAGTACACTTCTTACTCATTAAATCTGTACAGATACAAGGACAACACAACTTGTGGCAACTCTTTAAGTATATCAAGATAATGATTCGCTATTCTTTATACCCCATTGTCCATGGCCCTACACATTTAGCCCCTGATTTACCCCTCCTCATCCCACCCAACAGCCATACATGGATGAAGCAATAGGCATGGTGCATATGTGGGACAACAGAAAAATAGAGTGATGGGGCTATGGACCTAAAAAGGGCCTAACAATAAAGATTTTGAACCATTACAACACGTTTCCTTTCTCTCTCCTTTCTCTTGGAGAAATTTAGAAATATTATAAAATATTTGCTTTTTATATAGCGATTTATACCAGCGATAGGTCTCAAAGCGCTTTACAGACGTTATATTATCCCTGGTCAATGATAACCTGTCCCAGAGACAATCCGTCCAGTCGGCAGCAGTTATATACTGCGCCCAATGACAAGTTACCTCACAGGTACCCATTTAACCCCTGGGTGGAGAGAGGCAAGTGAGATAAAGCATCTTGCCCAAGGGCACAACGTAATGAACTAGGCAGGAATCAAACAAGCAATCCTTGGATCACCAGTTGGACCAAGGGCGTAGGAACCGGGGGGGCTGCAGGGGCGCCAGCCCCCCCAGTGAAAAATATGGTGGGGCGGAAGTATCATTCCGCCCCCGACTCCGCAAGTCAGAAAACCCCTTTTTCATTTCCAAATGAGAAAAATATCTCATTTGGAGCACCAAATTGCATCTAAGGCCAGGTGAAAATGCAAAATTATTTACAAAATGGAGTGGCCGGGTGTTGAAGTGTGCTATATTGCACCAAATTGCATCTGAGGCAACCTGGAAATGCAAAAAAATTCCAAAGGTGAGGGGGACACCCCCTTAGACCCCTCCCCCAGGCCGGCCATCAGTCTTCAGCCCCCCCACTCAAAAGTACCTTCCTACGCCACTGAGTTGGACGCCTTAGCCAATTGGCCACCACGCTCTCTAAATTATATTATACAACAGCAGTCTGTGTTTTTGTGATAAAATTATGCAGTGCATAGTTAAAACATGACAATTAAATGCAGTTGAAATTATCTCATATTCTTGTAATCTTTGGGAATGGGATAAGGATGTGGGGGGGGGGGGGGCAGTTTTGGGGGGGGGGGGGGCAGTTTTCTCTATAGTGCCAATGGCCTGTGATGATGGTAATCAGGCCATTTCATTTCCCCTTAACCCTCCCCTATATTCTCCAAAACTACTATAGTCTGTAAAGGTTGCGGCATTGTTACAGTATGTCAATACAATGGAAGTTTGAGGTAAAATCTAGTTTGCAAGTTACTTTGTATGCACCAAACTTTCATCTGCTGTACATGGCAGCATTCTTAGGTGCTAACATTAAAGCAAGACTGCGGATTTGATTCCCAAATTTCAATGGGATTTACTATTCCGATCAACATTCTAGTACAATTTAGACATTACTCCTCCTCCTTTTCCCATCAACAGATGAAAATGTTTACAGAGACATTTGTCAATTATTTAAAGTAAAGCCTAACGAATCAGTTCATTATTTGGACGTACAATTAACACATGTTGTCTTTTCCTCACCAGAAAGACATTTCCTTTTGCGCAAATTCGGTTTAAAGTAAAGTTTCCTCTACACTGTATGGTAACATGCCACATTCGTCAACTTAAATGTTGGATTCTGACAGAAGAAATTACTATTTGATACAGTAAACAATTGTATGTTTTGTAACTTTTAGTCAAACCTGATTCCTGCATTTTAACTTAATGACTGGCGGTGGAATTCATTTCCAAAAGATCACTTTGTATTTCATCTTGCGTCTGCTTCAAGTCCCTCTTGATCTGCTCTCTCAGTTCTCTTAGTTCCGTTGAGGGTTCCCCAATTCTTGGTGCATCGTCTGTTCCTGCGGCAAAGTCCTGCTCTTTGTTCCCCTCTTCAGAATCGGAAAACAATTCCCTGGAATCGCGAGGCGTTGACAGTGGTGTGGTGGTCGGTGCTGAAGGTTCCAACAAATCCTCCCTGAATGTCACTGTTCTCTTTCCATCTCCTCTGGGAGGACTGTTGCTTCTCTCCGCTCTCTTGGACAAGATGCCGTCTTCCGAGAGCAGCCCATCTTCCCTGTTGATGATAACGTCCTCAATGACTGGAGGCTGTAAAGCCTCTGCATTCACGTCACTTGACCCTGCCATTTCTAGGTTTCCCTGGTTACTGTCCTCTAACTGCAAATCACCTTCCTCTTCAAGAGTTGGAGGTGTCCCAACTAAATCGTCAAATTCTGACAAGTCGTCCTTTTCTGAATATTGATCAAATTCGTCATCGTCCAGAGACGACCGACGTGTGACGGACGCTTGAGAAGATCTCATCATGTTCAGTTCCGATTGGATGTCAGAGGCTCCACCGGGACTAATTCTGGCGGTCGGAATACTTATGAATAGTGAATGATCCTCGTGAGGCAGTGATATGCCAGAGAGGGCAGCAGACATCACTCTCTTAGCATCTTCTGTACAGCTACAGTCTTCACCTTCGTGGGTGTGTGTGTTTTCATCGACCCCTCTGAGCACATTCAAACTCGACACTGAACCTTTCATGCTTCCAGGTGAGGAGGACCGGTCTCCGCCGTCTCCTTCATCCAACATGGCGGAGGAGGGCGTCTCGTGACCGAGAGGATGGTACGGGGATGGTATTTGATGAGAGATTTTGATGTACTCCTGTTCTCCTTCTCTTGGCACCGTGTTGATACTTGGCACACCGGTGCGATAAAACTGTCCCGGTTTCACCCTGGGACTCTGAGCGCTTCGAGGTGTTGCCGGCTGATCAAAGTTGTACCTCCCACCGGTGCTGGAATGCACCCTACGAGAGCGACCCGAGAATGGGTACCTGTCTGTCCTCCTGGTCATCTCGGACTTTGGTCTCATACCAGGATTGCTGGTAGATGCATTGGTGTCAGCTTGCCTTCTAACCGCCACAGCAGGTGCACTCCTCTGATGTCTCACCAGGGTTCGAGAATTGCTCTTGGGCAGAGCAGTTGGAACCCTCTCCTTTGAGAGGATCTGGCTGTCTCTAGACATCAGAAATGGGCTAGGCGGTTTTTCAACTGTCATGTCAGAGGTGGCGTCGCTCCCTTTTCCCAAACTAGAGAGGGACAAGCTCTTCTCTCTGTTCATCCCATCTTCGACCCTGGGAGACAGCCTCTGCATCAGGTTGGGATGACCAGACTCATCGACTGCAGGACCATCGTCCCCTGGCACAGATTCCAGCTTTCGCTTGAGCAGTTCTTGGTAGTCTGCCATCGTCATGGCATCATTGTCTTCTTCTTGGTCTCTGGTCAAATCATCGACGGTGATCATAGTGATTCTTTGGCCCAAACTCTCCGTCCCATCGACGTTACGTTTGGGCCTAGAGCGGTGACGGATGCAATATTTATCCAGCTTGATCTGTATCTTTGGTTTCGCATTTCCGTGGATCAATTTGTTGTACACCACGGGATGCCGTTCACAGAGGTCCTATCGTAAGAAAAAAAGTGAAAGGCTTTACTGGAAGTCTACAATTTTGTTGAAAAAAAATGCAAAGCATTTTTTGCTTGAACATATTACCCCCCACCCCTCTCCCCCCACCACTTATGAGATTTTGACTGTAATAAAACCAAACAAGATAAAGGGAGTATATTGTATCATAGTCACCTACACCTTCAAAACTTGCCTTGGAATTATTTTCAATACTAGAGAGGTTAAAGAATTGTTTTAAATACCAAAAGAACAGTGCAGAATTATTCTGAATACTGAAAGAGCTACAGAATTATTCTCAAAGCTAGAATAGGTCAAGAATTATTCTCATTACTGAAAGAGAGCTACAGAATTATTCTCAAAACTGAAATAGAGTAAAAAGAATTATTCTCAATACTTAAAACAACAATCTCAGCAAACAACATATTTCTTAGCCGGTAAATCCAACTGACTAATCGTTGGTAAACTATAAAATTCAAACAAGCCATATTGATATGTCAGATGTTGCTGGTTGAATGTTATACCTAAGGAATTTGAAGCAACCGGCTGTAATGTCACAATGAACATTTACAAAACTGATTTTGCATTCTAATCTACTGATTTGACCTTTGATTTGGGCAGTTCCAAATTACACTACAGTGGTTGCAAAGCTTATGCAATATTATACAAATAATGAATGGTTATGAGTGCAATAGTGCAAATATTTCATGAGTTGAAAGATGTAATTTGTTCCATTCAAATAGGCTAGGCAACCTCTATTACAAAAGTGTGGTAGGTTAAATGTTCATATTTGTTTTAGGAAGGTACAGAGTTTTTCTTCAAGTGTTTAAAATCTGTCCCAACATGAATACAACAAACTAAAACAAAGAAGTCTTTGTTCACATGTAAATTTTCATTTGATGTGCAAACTTTAGTTGACAAACATAGCAAGCTTAGCCTAGCTGGAAACACAACAAGCCTCTTGGAAGAGTTGGAAAAAAGAGCAAATATTTACAGGTCTAGATGGCGGTGTGGTTGGTTTACTGATTCCTAGGACTTTAACATCTGGCTGATCCACTTGTTCTGTCCAGTCCAATGGTATCAAGCACGCTGGTTTGTTCATTTCATTCTTGGTTTTATCAATTGGAGATTTATGGAAGTTCCTCAGGGCATCCTCAATGGTATCTCTCCTGGAAACAGAGCAGAGACAGGTAATCATAAGGCAAAAATTGTTAAAAAAGAGGAAACACCACTTCGATTTATGTACTGTCAAATTTTACATTTTCACAATTATTTTCACAACTAAGAAGATCGTATTTGATGCCCTTATCATAAGGCAATAATTTTGACCCCAATTGGTGACCCAAAATGACCTTTGACCTCCAATAAAAACAATAGGCTTCTTTTACTTAATGTGGTTCTTCTACACACTATCTATGAAGTTGATTCGACCTTCCCTTTTTGAGATATCGTGTTTACAAGGTTTTCACAATTTAATTCCTGGTGACTCCAAATGACCTTTGTCCTCCATCTAAAACAATAGGCTACTTTGTACTTAATATGGTACTTCTACACACCAAACATGAAATTGGTCTGAACTTCACTTCTTGAGATATTGTGATTACAAGCTGGGCTTCACAAACGCACTCACACACACATACACATGCACCCACCCACATACACACACATACGCCATCATGAATGCAAAGGTTAGTATTATCATTGAAACCAAAAGTCATAGGAATAATTCCTAGACAGTCGATTAATCTAACTGATTACTCACTTCTTTGATGGGTGTCTCCATTCCTTGACTCTCATCGTCTCTGACTGCAGTTCACCATTTCGACCGATGTGTAGTTTACTGCCGGATCGAAGTTGCCGAGTAACAGAGCAACCCACCTTACCATCGATACTGTAAAACTGGTCTGCATCTATGCTTCCACCTACAAGAGTAGATGATGAAGAAATGTTATTTTTAGACGAGACTGGATACTTCCCATAATGCAATGCATGCACCGACACGGGACGGTGTCTGGCAGAATGGAAATATCGTCCATTTTGTTTCCGACAGAGGTTTCCGGGTGAAAGAGTGGGCAACCTTGGGAGAACGCAATCCAGGCGATTGGAGTCCATTAAGAGGAGTAGAAATTTGGAATCGTTGATTGAAGTGATAATCTCAAAACAACAATGAATGACAGTAATGGAAGTAGATTTACACCTTACTGACTTGCATAAATATGGTCCCCTTAAGGGAGTCTAAACTTGATTTTGACTGCTCTACTGGACAATTGAGGGTTGCACCTTAGAGCTTAAATGATCTGTTTGACTCTCAGTTAAAACCAGAATTATAGAAGCAAAGTCTGATTAGCATCAGTAAGAAATCACAGGTCAGCGATTTGGTTTTGTAGATTTTTTGGGTGGAATTGAAGATACAGTAAGATTAAAACATAATCTGTTTATGGTAAAGATGAACGGGAGGAAAGGCGACCTGTCATTGGTTTGCAATGTTTACTCACCCTGACCACTTAACGGAAGGCCATTACATCATTGAAAGGTCAAAGGGTTCGGACTACTGTATCACACACAACAATTCGTTAACACATGTTTTGTTTGCCTTGAGTAACACAGACTGACAATCTCCTGATACTAGGATTCTAAAGTCAACAAAACAACGCTGACATGAATAAACTGCTTACTTAGCAAACAAGGTGGTGGTCAACAACATATAAAGACTGTTTTTCTTTTGATAACTTATGACATAGCCAGCTTCTAAATGTGAAGGGCAGGGTGAAGGGATGAGGGTTTGCTTATATGGGAGGGGTGCTTAGGAAATCTTTCATACAATGTTCTTGGGAGGGCCTAAATTCTAAAATAAATATCATGAACCAGTTGTATGGAAATAGTTGAAGACCCTGGCTTAAGATGTGTGTTGGTTGACGAGGGGATAGGGTTGTACTTCACCCTTTCTGGAATTAAATAGTTTATATTCAGGGAGGATAATGCTCGCCTCCACCACCCTGTTTTGATGGGTTACAGCTGTGTTTGCGATGCCAAGTACCTACCTGTAAATGCATCCACGACACCTGACGTATCAGAACCAGCAAAGGTTAGCCATTGACCTGAAAATGAGTCGTGACGTTTCAGATTTTCACTCTTTGCCCTCCGTCTCTTTTCTCTCTCCATCTTGTCTTCATTTTCCCAGTAGTCGTGGATCTCATCTGTTATCTTACGAAAGCTCACGTCTTTTATCTTGGGCCCTTTCTGTTTCATTTTCACCCACATGAATCCCGATGGTTGGGGTGGCTTCCTCGGGGGTGTACGGAAACTCCCTGATGAGAACAAGACAAACATTGCATATAGACTTTAATATACTATGTTTAGTCAGACAGAGGTCATGGTCAACCAATAGGATAGAAAATTAATTGGTGTTGCTCAGGGGCGTAGCCAGGTTTTTGGTGTGGGGGGCACAGTAAAATGTCTGTCCCCATTTTCAGGCACATAGCAGTGGATCGAAAGTGCATTGATGAAAAACGGTGCTATCATTTCCATTTTATTAACTACATTCATGTAAAAAAAATTATCTTTTTTGGTACAAAAACTTTACCCAATTTTGGGAGAAAGAAAAAAAGGAAAAATAATGTGCGTGCCTGCAAGGTCAAAAACCATCCTGTTATATCACATATTAAAAAAAATTATATGTGAATACCAGTAAATAGCCACTCAGAGAGAGACCGTTCGTTACATTCTATTTTGTGGTTGATCCCCCTCCCCCGCACATATTCTTGGTGACTTTTCATTACATTCCCTTTAGTAGTTGACACCCCATGAGTACATTTTTTGAGGCTCCCTTTGAATTTTCACTGTCGCCCATCGCATTCCCAAATATTTCTGTTAGGGGGCACTCCCCCCCCCCCCCCCCCCGCTGGCTACACCACTGAAGTTGCTGATATCAATTTACTGTTTAGTTTAACTCGCCCTCCCGAACCTCCCCTTCACTCCATACCCTCCATCATGATCTGCCAAACACAGTTACCATGCATTGAACAGGTTCGAGTAATAATTATAATAAACATCTCAAAGAGGTAAGAAATGCCCAGGGTATCGCTACTTTTAATCAAACTAGATGCGCATTATGAAACTTAAACGAGCAATAATAAAAGTCACCAATATATTAACAAACATAGGTCACCTTCTTGGCATTACTAGCATATATTCATATGCATGCATATATATACATATATTTTTTTTTTGGGGGGGGGGGGGATTAAC
>JAIPMN010037083.1:0-19860 GCA_020650975.1 Apostichopus californicus
TAGCGTTGTGCGGTAGTCGGATTTCACACAACCGGTAGTGTTGCAACATGAATACCGGTATCGTAACTACAACCGGTATTTTCCTCAACTTTCATCTATGGTTCAAAGCACTTATAGTTACGAGACTCAATGACATACATTCAATATGCATAGCCTACAGTACCGCTCACGTATAACTGGACATGTGTACGCGCACATGATCATTTAAACAAGTACAATCGCGTATAAACTCGTTGACAAACAAATTGTCACCATGTTCCATGAGGATAAGTTTACTTTGAATAGTTGGCAACATTTTGAAGAAATAATAAAGTGTTACTAAGGGTTTCTTGTGTCAATTTTTTATATAATTTACCATTGGTTCCAACAGAATGAAAAGAAAAAAAAACTTCCACCCAACAACTTTGAAGCAGGGCCGGTTAAAAACAAAATATGTGCCTCGTCCGCGCAATGGGCCTCCTTTTTCCTGATTCCCGAGTTTCTATTCGGATTACAAGAAATCTAAACTATCCTTAAAAATTATTTTGTAAAGGTTGCCACATATTCCAAACTAGTAGTATTAGCGCATGAAAAGAAGAAAAATGGCCGCCCATTTTTTTTTCAGATCTCAGTACGAGAAACATGTATATTATTTGGATAATAGAACAACTTTCGTTAATGTGGTTAAGTTAATATTTTCCTACCTTAGCGATATGTCGATTTTATAAAACCTTCATGAAAACAGACTTTTGTGAAAATGGATTTTAAAGCTCAGTCAACAATTTAAGAAATGCTTACCGTTTAATACTGGCGTCAAACAATACATTTCGTATTTATTCCAATAAAGATCCACAAAGGATAAAAATGCTAAGTAGAGCTTTCTAAAGAGAAATAGAAACTGCATGTACATGGTCATTTTAAGTATCCAAGTACTATACAAAGAGATCGAGTTCACCGAAACACCCCCTTTCCCTACCACCTGAGGAAAACCGTCTTTTATAAATTATAGTACCATACAGTACTTTACATTTGATACAAAAGTAACTTCTACAACAGCTTCCCAAAATGTGTATGTGTCGCAATAGTTTAAGTTTTAACCGAGCAGTACAGTACCATTCATAATTTGCATATTACACCAAAATTTACACTCGGCGTCCAGATGGCGGGAAAATGTACCATCATGTTCAATGTGTTGTGTCGTTCCCATGGTGCAATGAACTTGGGCAAGTTCGAATGTCGATGACCTACTTAAGTTCCGTGACCAATGTCAATGGGAATTATGTGTGTACTACTACTACTACTTCAAGTTCAAAAGTTCACAATGAAAAGTTTTTAACTATCAAGAAGTCCCCACGTGTTTGGAACTTCAGACAATAAGAATGTTACATAGGGGCTACGTAAATACGGGATTATAAACTATATACATGAGAATAGTACAGATTTATTTATATCGTTAATCGGCTGTTGTTTACTCCAAAAAATATACAGTACTTTCAATACGTACAATATCAATCTTCGTACAAAAGTTCTTAAAAATTAAAAAGTAGCGAAAGATAACTATAAATGACATCGCAGAACCCCCCGCATTAATAAACGAATCCATTTCATTACATCATCAAATCTCAAGTACCGTACTGCATGTATGTACCAGTACCGTACCCTAGGCTATAATAATATAGTCCCGTGCGAAGATGGATTTAAACTGGATATACTCCCTGCGGTTTGGGCTCAAAATTTATCAAATCGTTATAATTATTGTAACAAAATGAGGTGAAATGCATAAGGGTAAGATTTTGTACATGGGAACCTTCACAATCATCGTTTGAAGGAAGAATAAATAACGAAAATTTCAGAATAACTTTGAGGTCCCGTAACATGCTGAGCCTAAGTAACGTTCGATATTTGGTGTAGCCTAGGTCCAAATTACTACGTGAAAAGTTGATTCGTTAATATATAGGTCTAGGCCAGGTACGTAAATTGATCAGATATTCTTCAAACTAAGAACACAGAAACCAGAAATAAACGTGTTTTCTTTTCTTTATTTCAAATAGTAACACGTAGATATTTTTTATTTTGTCCGGGATTCCCAGGAATGATACCGAAACGAATGTAATAACCGGTTGTTTCCCAATACCGGTAGTAGTTACACATTGCACTGTGATCGGGATTAGTCAATACCGGGATCGGGATACCGGGATTCACTTGACTACCGGGATCCCGCACAACCCTACGAAGCACCCCGTCAAGCCCGCAAGGGTTTTTTGTTCCGCTTCCTTCACTTCATGTATTATCCACTACTACTTCATGTTACTTGTTATTTGTAAACGTTCAAATGCATGTTGTGAAAAAACAAATAAATGAAATGAAATGAAAAAAAATGAAACATTTTTTTTTTTAATTTTTCTATTTAATATCATATTTTCTTATTTGCTATATTTTATATTCATTTGATTTCCGATTCGTAAATTGTTTTCTTGCTATATATTTGTTTTACTGTTTATCATGTAATTATTATATTCTTTTATCCACTATTTTTATTAACTTTAATTTAACTTGATTTTTTTTTTTTTATTCTTTCTTATTATTGTTTTATTCTTCATCATGTAAGGCGCATATGAATATATATATTTTATAGTATTTGCATTATATAAGGAACCATGATAATAATAATAATAATAATAATAAATGATAAGTTGAGCACTCAAATCACATAAAGGGCATCAATAAATTATCAAGTGATCACTTACAGCACCTAAAGGGCATCTGATAGCTTTGATACAGAAATCTGGAGAGGATGAACTGAAGATGGCCAATCCACAGTCTTTGAGGATAGAAGTTACATCAACAAGCTAAAAGCAAGAATAAGATAAAGAAAGGAAAAAGGTTCTGGGATAAATAGCATAAATTTCGTATCACAAATGCTCATCAGAGATGCCAATTGTTTTGATCAATGGCACCACTGAAGAATATTTTGGTAAAACGGATGTGGTATATATATATATGTAAACTGGTAGAAAATTGGTACAATTTATTTAGTAGAACTTTAAAACAAGTAAATTTTAACTTAAGCAACTTTTCTTTTTCTAATTTGTTTGACTTTGACATATAGATTCTTAAAATGTCATCTTTTGGAAAAATGATCCATTTTCAAATTTAAATGAAACTATTTCAGATGTTGTAATAGGAACAAAACATAAAACTAGAATATCCTTACCTTCATGTCAAATCTGGTATCTGGTTTATCTGTGCCATACTGAAGAGTCAAAAAGGTAAAAATAGATTTTTTTACTTTCTTTTGTAAATACATCATTCTACAAATGTCCTCATAAATTCAAAGCAGTATTTGGGTTAGTACCCATGCATACTTTAGTACAATTGCCAACTATATACATTTATACTCAAAATGATACTAGATACATACTCAAACTCATAATCATACTAAACATTCACTCATATGTATACTGATACTACATACTCAATCTCATACTACATATTCACTTATATTGATACCAAATAGTCAAACTCATACTAATACTACACACTCAATCATATTCATACTACATACTCGAACTCATAATAAAACTACATATTCACCATACCAACACCAAATATCCACTCAAGCTCATGCTACATACTCAAATTCATACTAACACTACATACCCATGAAAGCTCATGCTAATACTACATATTAACTCATATTCAAATTCATACTAACACTAAATACCCACGAAAGCTCAAGCTGATACTACATACTCACTAATACTCAAACTAACTCTACATACCCACCAAAGCTCATGCTGATAATACATACTCACTCATACTCAAATTCATACTAACACTAAATACCCACGAAAGCTCATGCTGATACTATATACATATTCACTCATACTCTAATACAAAATAACACTACATACTCACTAAAGCTCAAGCTGATACTACATACTCACTAATACTCATACTAACACTACATACCCACCAAAGCTCATGCTGATAATACATACTCACTCATACTCAAATTCATACTAACACTACATACTCACTAAAGGTCATGCTGACACTACATACTCACTCATACTCAAATTCACACTAACACTACATACCCACTAAAGCACATGCTCATGCTGAAACTACATACTCAAATTCACACTAACACTACATACCCATTAAAGCTCATGCTCAAACTACATATTCAAATTCATACTAACACTGCATACTCACTGAAGCTCATGCTGATACTACATACTCAAATTCATACTAACACTGCATACTCACTGAAGCTCATGCTGAAATTACAAACTCAAATTCATACTAACTCACTGAAGCTCATGCTGAAACTACATACTCAAATTCATACTAACACTGCATACCCACTAAAGCTCATGCTGATACTACATACTCACTCATACTCAAATTTATACTCAAATTCTACTTGTTTTTCCAGACAATGTATTCTTACTGGTGTTTAGTAGTCTTGCACTCATATTCACAGACTGTTAACTTCTTTTCATTGTACTTAGGACTTTGTAATTGTCCTCACTCTCCTGGTAGTTCAATTAACATCAGCTCATTCTATGCATACTTACTTGATTCATAGCATCTGAGTAGGTAATTCTGGGGAATGAGTCACTGATGCTCGGTAGTTCTCTGGGCCAGACATACCTCATCAAGCCCTCAATCAGCTGGTAGATGGACTCCTTATCGATGAAAGACATTTCTATATCAATCTGTAAAATGAAAAGAATGACCTTTTATGTCCATAGGAGTTAGCATATGTTTATGCACCCTGCCCCCAATTTCCAAACTAGTAGATGAACTCTACACTCTTGCTGGATAAATCAGCTGAATCCTTACAATTTGTAAAAAGAGCGACAACCAATCAACTGCTCAATTTCCAGTTGCATACACCTCAAACCGCTGAAGTGTCTTGGAAAATTTACTATCGTACAACACACACGAAACAGTCTTTCTAAAACCTTTTTACAAGATTGCTAAAACTGCCAACTTAAATTATCTGATGGAAATTAACCCCCCCCAAAATTTCTTCTGCATAAAGGGCTTCAAACCTTGTCAGCTTTTTTCCCTCTCACATTTTGGAAGCTTCATTTGCCACGGTCATTTTTTAAATTGTTGCTAAGTAACATTAACAAAGGATATCTCTTTATCAATTTGTAAGACAAAATGAGCATCTTAACCTTTGACATGGTTGCTGGGCAACAGTGTTTTTTACCCAAAACTTATTTGTCTGGCTTAAAGGTAGATTCCTTCAAGCATAATTCTTTCTCGAAAAAAAAAAAAAAATTAAATAATGAATTTCTGCATAAGCCGAATAAAGTTTCACTTGGGTCAAACGTCGGTGATGCAAATTTGTGTCTTTCTGAGAAACGGACACACGAAGCACAGATATGATGACCCTACCTGCGTGAATTCTGGTTGTCGGTCCGGTCTGCTACCTTCATCCCGAAAACATCTAGCGATCTGAAAGTATCGATCGATGGCTCCAACCATCAATAATTGCTTAAACTTAGAAAGAAAGAAAAGGTAACATAAAGTCACAACTTTCGTTCATATCTTGAGATCAATAATAGGCAATTGCAGATCTTATGAGTATCACCTTTATATTCTATTTCACTGACTATATACTTACATGTTACAGCACAGACTTCTGCTAACAATACATACCATGTACTCCTATACAATAAAACCATACAATAATATGAACACCTTGCTACAATTCTCGAAACGTTGTTCTTGGAATTGACCCGTTTGTGATTATTGAGCCCAATAGGAATCAATTCTGACTAACCCACAGTGATTTTGCGGTAATTGTTCTTAGATTAACCCAAATTCATTTGAACTCTACCACCCTCTACCAACAAACCACCCCCCCACCCCTCCCCCTCACCACTAACACACACATCTCCCTACCCTCAAGGTAGCCCTGGTTAACCACTTTCACATCTATTTGTTGTATAAACTCTCTGTGAAAAAGAAACTGTTTCAATCAGGGAAATATTTCCCCTGTTCCTTGAAATGTATACCCCTCCCCCTTCACCCCTTAGGACTCTTGATCACCCCATTAAACTGCGTTTTGGGCATTTGGTCGTAAAATTATGCAACCAAAAGAGTATTACTAACGATATATTTGTGATTGTTGAAACAAAGGCTCTCTCTCCTAGCCTGTTTAATAAAGTGAATGCTAATGATGATTAACTTTTAAGCAAATTTGATTGGATCATGATCTGAAATCAATTTGAATATTCACAACAGTGAGTTACATTGCGATAGGATGTTACTATCAGCATGGGGGAAAAAAAATCTCGAAATGAGTTCATAACACTGTTTAAAATCTCAGTGAAAGAGTTTTTTTTTTCAATCTGGCATGCAATTAAATCTGGACATAATAGGTAATATTCTTGTAATGCTCTAAAAGATCATATCTATTCTAAACTTGTACTTTGTGAAAAATATTGAACAATTTTTATCATATCTTGAAATGGTATCATAGAGAAAAGCACATAAAACGTAAAATACATCGGAATTACCAAACTGCCTAAATATTGAAACAATGTTACACACAACGAACCAATCACAACCTTTGTTTTGGTTTGAATCTCTTCAACAGTGTCATAAGGATTAGTTCATCTTGCCTTATTGCATTTCAAAAGCATAAATTTTTAATTACTCAAGAATTTCCTCCAAACACCCACTGGAGAAAAGTTAACCAATGGGGGGGGGGGGGTCGCAAGTGGAACCCCCATAATGGACCAACTGTTATTAAATACCCACAGGGGAGGTGGAAGAGAACTGAATCTGGTGGGCGCAAACTTTGAAGAGGCAGGGAGAAGAATGGCAGAAATAATGGGCACTTTCATTTATGAAAGAGGGCACTATTCACAGGGGTTTTTCCCTGCAGAATTTGGGAGCACATGCCTCTCGTGCACCCTGGTTCCGCCTTCACCCCCCTCCCCCCCCCCCGAAAGTCAATGTACCTGTTGAGGGCTTTGAGGGAGGGAGTAAAAATGACCGGCTCGATGAGTCGGAACTATAAACTCCTTGGCTCCTCCGGGAGTTCTTCTGAACAGAGTTGGTGTCTCCACTTCTACGAAATCTAAAAAAATCGTAAGAGATTATATTAATCATATCATTTAATCAGATTATTAATCATAATCATTAGAGAAATGACAGAGTAACAGGCAAAGAGGGATTCAAATGTGTACTGCAGTTACGATAAAACATGGTGACAAACATCGCTCATCGGATACACTTCTTCTCCAATCAGGACCTCTATCTAAACCATCGTTTTACCGCGACAGAGGCTTTACATCCCCAGCAACATAGCTTTGGAATACTTTGCCCTTCAATATTTGCAACAACCCCCTCATTAACTCAATCTGCAGTTTTCAATTGATATTTCCAATTAAAAATTTTCACTGAAAATTTATAATTTTGCTGTCACACAAGATTTTGTCAAACAGAACGAACAGGGAGCTGGTATGTCTCTCCTCTTCACTACCTTTTAAATGGTTGTCCTGTAGTTCGAGAAAAAATACAAATTTCAGTTCTGTCAACCAGACTGTGAGGTTTGTCCGGCAGACGACTGGTTGTTTACATGAAATTCAAATTACATTTGTAACTATAAATACCCTCAAAATAGTTTAATGATAAATTGCTACTGCGACCAAAGCTGGTGTTGTATTCACCAGCCCTACTGTACACATCTCTTCTACAGTGTACATTACATCCTACAGTGTACATACTGGTCACTGCTTCTTGTTACTACACTTCTTCCGACGACCAAATTTGCTGTTCTTACGACCAAACTGTAAGACTGGTTACATTAGATACTCACCCTGTTGTAGAGTAGCAATGTTATGTAGTAAATCATGAATAGAAAGAAGACTAGGAAATAACTTTACTAAGTCAAATTTAACTATCAAATTTGATTATAAAATCTAATTGTCAAATTTGATTGTCATATTGTCAAAATTGATTTGTAATAACTCTGTCAAACAGCAAATACTCTGTCATATTTAACTGTCAAACCAAATCGTCAAATTTGACTGTCAAAATTGTCCAAATTTAATCTGTCCAATTGTTAAAATAGATAAAAAACATACTGGATCAAAATGAGCTGAAAGCGTTTCGCGGACTCACTGTGTTCCTTCCACAGATATTCTCTGGCCTTCAAAGCCACTTCGGATCTGAGTCGAAGGTTACGTTGCATTCTAGACGACCTCAAGTCCAAGTATCGGAATAACATCCTGGTAGCCTCAGACACCTATCATCAAAGTCAACGTGAAGACGTGTATTAGCCCACTGTCTATAAGCTGCTGCCTATTTCAATTAACCATTCGTAGTAAGTCGGACAATCGTGAATATTAAGGACAGAGATTGTCCAAATCAGACACATAGATGGCTGTTTATGATTGTATACATTTCTGACAAATGCTTAACCAGCTGCTAGCTAGGCAGGGGCGTAGCGAGGAATTTTCCAAGGGAGGGGCGAAAACTGTAGCAGCTCAGGGATGAGCCTGGGGTAAAAAAAAATTGCGGTATAGGCTCCAGTTTGCGTATGCTACAGTGTGCTAGGATAATAGAGGTAGAACAGAAATCACGGATATTCCGCGAATTCGGGGAAAAAGCTCATGTCTGAGCAGCTGTAGCAAACTATCTAAGCGTAGCGCCACCATGTGTTGGCGCGAAACGTACAAGAAAAGTTTGGCCAAAAATGCCACCCAGATCGCTGGAAATGGCACTTCCCAGGCCTTGTAAGTTGCATCTAAGAATTTTTTTATTTTGAAATTACTAGCGATATCATAAAAACATATACAAAAAATATGCTCAAGGGGGGGCCGTTGCCCCCTTTGCCCCCCCCCCCCGCACCTGTAGCTAGGTCATCTGCCAGGAAGGTGTTTCAAAAACTTGAATCTAAAAGCCGTCCTCAATACTAACGTTTCTTAAATGGGAGCAACAGCCTTTAACAGCTGGACTTACTTGGCTTACGATCTCAATGAATCAACTGCAATACTGCTGTTAATATCGCTACTGGATGTATCGATAACTCGATTCCACAGTGGGTACTGTATGTAGCTCCATTTACAGGCCTTTAATCATAATATCATAACAGATAGCTAAGAGATACTTTTCTCCTGTATGCATCTCCACAAAGAAGACCACAGCATTTTCACGACTAGAGACATATTCCACCCAACTTTAGTACAATCTTCTTTGCACATTCACAACCTCCCTCGTCCCCTTTCTTTTACTCCTTGATTTAGATAAAAAAACGATTTGAGTTCCAGCATAGCATGTGTGATTTTTGGCCATCCCTCTAACATTTCTACCAGGGTTCAGTTTATTAGGGTGTCTACTAATACAAGCGGTCACCAAAAAAAATATAGCTTTGAACTCAGTTTTAACATTAAGTTTATGATTACACTTGCACACATGTGCATGGAATTATTTATCTGTTGTAGCACAGCAAAACACTATGCCAAAATGGGTACCTTGCTGTACAAGTGCAAAGATGAATAGCAATTTTTGTTAACTGGAACCATAATATTCTCGTTTACCAATTGCAGAGCCTTCAATACTGCTACACAAAATATGAATATTAAATTATTCTAATAAGGCCTTGTCCTTAGACTTATTACTCTGGTTTGGTTTTTCTGTTAAATGTTTCACTTAAAAACATCTTGTTGGAAGAAAGTCCCAAGACAAACAATTTCACCTTCGACCCATTATGTTAATATCAGATTGTTTGCTATTCACTCATATGGTCATTTATTTCAATACATAACTTCTCCATTCTAACAACTGAGTGACCTTTGACCCCTCATTTTTATATCAGAATACCAGCTCACACTTACACTCATATGATCATGTGGTTGAATAGGTAACGTCTCCATACAGTTGTTAAGAATTTCAATGTCCTAGACTACCACTTCCACATCACCATACGTACAACTGAGTGACCTTTGACCCCTCATTTTCATATCAGAATACCAGCTCACACTTACACTCATATGATTATGTGGTTGAATAGGTAACGTCTCCATACAGTTGTTAAGAATTTCAAAGTCCTCGACTACCACTTCCACATCACCATACTTACAACTGAGTGACCTTTGACCCCTCATTTTCATATCAGAATACCAGCTCACACTTACACTCATATGATCATGTGGTTGAATAGGTAACGTCTCCATACAGTTGTTAAGAATTTCAAAGTCCTCGACTACCACTTCCACATCACCATACGTACAACTGAGTGACCTTTGACCCCTCATTTTCATATCAGAATACCAGCTCACACTTACACTCATATGATCATGTGGTTGAATAGGTAACGTCTCCATACAGTTGTTAAGAATTTCAAAGTCCTTGACTACCACTTCCACATCACCATACGTACAACTGAGTGACCTTTGACCCCTCATTTTCATATCAGAATACCAGCACACACTTACACTCATATGATCATGTGGTTGAATAGGTAACGTCTCCATACAGTTGTTCAGAATTTCAAAGTCCTTGACTACCACTTCCACATCACCGGTCGGCATTTTCTATCAAAGTGGAACAAAAAAGGAAGGAATACAGACTCAACATACCAGTATGGTTATCAGTAACATGGCATTAGACTAATGGGATAATGGACATTTTAAGCTACATATCGATGACAAATATGTCTCCCCAAATACGTTTCATCTAAAGCTTTATTTGTAGTTTGTGTTCTTCATCAAGGTTAAGTCAACATTGTAATAGTTTTAAAGTAATATAATTGAATAGTCATTAACTTTGTACAATCTTTAAAAAACACAAGAAACCTTCCTGGTCCAAACTAAAAATTCATCGTGTCGCATTGTTTGAAGCTAGCACACTTATACTTTTACCAACACATTCCCCATATGCACAAAGAACAAATCAAGGGTGAAATCAACAACCATAGTGACCATTCCCTCATGGTTACTGGTCGTGTTACTAACTTTAGAGTCAGGCAATAAGGTACCAGTGACCGTAACAAACAAGCTACAAAAGATAACTTGAACATTTGTAAGCATTAAGCTTCTTGAGATCATGTTTGCAAGCTTTGGAAGTTTTGATTGGTTGTGATTTAAGAATGACCTTTGCCCTCCACCAATGACTATACTTGTTGCAAGTAATCAAGACTAATGTATGATGCATGAACGGACATTTTGTAAGTTTACTAAATTATCAAGATAAGGAGCTTTTCAGATTTCAACACTTCGACCTTGCACTTAATATGGGCACGCCACGTGACATTTTTACGATAATTTCCTTCCTTGAGATAACATATTCACAAGGTTTTCAAGTTTTGACCACAAACAATCAGTTCCATCCTTCAAAGACTGTATACATACTTGTTGCACCCTCGTAGGGCCACTTATTATGCTATTACAATTATTGAGGTACAGAGATTTGTGGAAGAAAGTTTTCACCTGTGCTGACCCTTTGACCTCACCAAAGACAAAGAAAGTCTCGCATGAGAAATATCCAAAACTGAAAAAGAATTCCACAATACTGTGGAAATTAAATGCATATTTCACTATGAAGCTAAGCTATATTGTTGATTGAAGCACACTCACTGTGTTGTTCATTTTATCTGGTCTCTTTTGCACATGACCTTTGACCTTGACAACAGATTCCAAGTGAGCACTGCTCAACCTGTGTGACAGCTTCCCTCTGGTAACCTGCCAAGCAACATAGAAAATGAGAGATGAAACAATTAAAAGAGCATTATTCATCATAGTTGGTGATTAATCATTATGAAAAATAGCCAAGATCAAACTGTACCATGTGATTAGGCAAACACACATACAAGGCACAGTATTCACAGTATGACTACTGCAGTAGTGGTTGAGCTGCAGCGAGATTGCATTCAACAAGCTGAAACCCGGGCATAGATCTGTTGATTTGCACCGTCGTTGTTAAAGGGGCATAGGATTAAGTTTTATCGGAATTGTGCCTTCAAATGACCTCAATTGTATCACCAATCGATGTGACGGAAAATTTTACCCCCACGTTACAATAAATTTGGCGGAAATTGATGTTTACAGAATCAGATATATACAGATATATACAGAGCTCCCAACTGACCCGCAATTCGCGGGTTGGACCTGCATTCTAACACCCAAACCCGCTGACCCACGCAAGCGTCCGAAAAACCGGCATTGTTATTGTCAAGTATACATAAAAAAAATTGCATCAAATTTTGACTTAGCAACCATCATTTCTTTAGCATTTAGCATAATAGAGTATAAAACCTCCTTTACAGCATCATTTGAACCTCAAATTAGCCTATATTTCTTTTCATTGGGGCGAGCAGCGAACATTTTCATGCCACAGGAAAGAATGAATCATCACCTACTATTCAATTTATTGATGTTACACACAAAAAAATGCATATTTCTCAGAAAATTTTGGGTGACAAAAGCCTTTATAAGTGCCACCATTTTACATGTAGGCATCACCAGGATTCCAAAAAAAATTCAAAAGGGGAGGGGGACACCCCCTCCCCTTATACCTCTCACCCAGGACGACAATTCATGGCATGGACCAGCATTTGCCTTCTCAAGAGTTGGGAGCTATGTATATAGCAAACTTTTTTTTTCTCCTTCTATTCGAGCAGAGTTCCTATATAGTAAACTGTGTCACAGCTACAAAGAGCTTGAGGAAGACATTTACTAAGACCTGCATTATTGATCAATGAGATAGCAATAACTGTCGAGTACAAGTTCACCAAACAGCTGAGCAAAAATCTCATTCCAGTAAGAAGATATCACAGGTTATGTTTCTCCAAATGAAAGGCTGAACATTTGATCAAGTTACCATATATTCATACTCAACGTCAATGAGTATCAGATGGCACTTCAAAAAATTTAATGCCCCCCCCTCCCCCCCCCTCATCTTAAGACAAATCATTTTCCTGTGTTTTCCAAACTTCAAGGAACATACCTTGTCTTCTGGTAGTACAGCTTGTGTCACTCCATGCGAGTCCCTCAACGTCACCAAGAAATCAAAACGTTTATGCTGCAGCCAGCCGCAGAGAGTGACGGCTTTGCCCTCATCTGCAGCTCTCAGTTCTCCACATGTATGAGTTCTCCATGATAACGAACCTAAAACTGTATGGAGACAACAGAAAAATTGATCTATCGTAGTAATCGCATACCATTAACTCATTAAGATATGTTGCAACCTACTGCTGTATCATACAATTGCTCTTAAACCAGCAGGTAAAACAAAACAAAAAACCAGCTTCAATGAGCCTACGCCTTCAACCAATGTCTAACCTATGCGCTAACCCGTTTAATACAGTCTATTGCAATAATGTATATCATACAGCTCTACAACCCATAACCAGCTACAAAAAGCATACATAAATGTAAAAGGTATGCTAACAACTGTCATATAAGCTTTTGCAATCATGTGTTTAGAAAGCTATTGCTAAAGATACAGTACTAACCTACAGTACACAATGTAACCAGGCTACACAAGAACAAGTTCTAAATGACACATGTATGTAGGTTTATGAGGTATATATGACATAGACTTTCCACAATGTTCACAAACTGCTACAGATCTCCTTCTCTCTGACTGAGGCAAGCTCTAGACCACATTAGTCCCTTCTGGCTTTCTTTCGTGGACTTTTATGTTGCCAAACATTATGCTGTAATTCAAAGTATTACAGAAGAATCCCAAAATCAAGAATTTTTTGACCAGATCTCACACTTTTACATTGCTCTGCTTAAATAGCAATCTCTCCCTGCATCCAGTGTTCGTTCTTTCACTAAATCTACTAAAATGGTGACAAAATCATCTGCACTTAGTAATGGGACAAGTTCGTGACAGAAGTCAGATGTACAGTAGAGCAATTCGACGAATCTATTTGACAAAAAGTCTAGTAAAAATTGTCCCAACAGTCTTAAGTAACAAGTGCTTCATACCTCACCCACCAAGTACCATGCTACTATTAACATCTGATACATGGGCAGGATGTACCTTGGGCCTACACAACCCTAACACATACAACTTATATTCTATGCTGAATTAGCCAGTTCCTCAGACCTCATCATCTCTTACCCTTGCACATAGAGCACTTCCTTACCTGACCTGGAAGATATTATCAATAAAATACTGTTCCTGTGGTCATCTAATACCTTGAGAAATGGTTGTTTCTGTTGCTAAGCCCATTTCTATAGTACTGTACCTACAGTAGGCCTATGTTCCATTTCGTTTTACAGGGCACGTCACTAACCTTTCATCCTCATCTTTGCCATGCAATCCTTTTATGAATCCTACACTGCTTCTAAGTTCTATTCATATTCATCAGACACTGCAGATTTACTTAATAACATCTCAGTTGTCAGATCTCTGTTATAAGGTGGGCAAAATGTGTGAAGGTGTGTTTCTTTATCCACACACTATCTCCTTCTTGGTACATTTCAGTCACTGTACTTATCAGGGCTATTTTAATTGTTTTGTTTTTTTAAAGATACATGATTTCTTGTCTATGTATCTGAAACTTTTGAGAAGCCTCTATGTACTTACTGTCCAGAGTACTTGTGCGGGAGGGGGTCACAGTGACACTTATGTGCGATGACTGTGAAACAGAACCAGGTTGATTTGGCAGTATCACATAACATTTATTATTAATTACCTTATATAAACCCACATGTTTTTCACGGTGGAAAAAGAACCGGGGATAGTACCAGTGTTAGTTCTTATTCGAGTAACATCACGGTTTTAGACGCGACCTAACATAGGCCTAGCCTATCTTGATCCCGTTATTAATGTTTCGCGTATTTGGGTCACACCATTAACTTGCACATGATCCATACATGGTGTATGAAAAACTCGGTTAGCACTATCAGTTATACAAACCTAGCTTTACCTCTTCGTTCAGTCGTTGACATGCTCCTAATTGGTACCAAATAGTACATTCTACAAAGAGAGCAAACGCCTCTGAATCCATAGTTCCGCAGCATCTTGATACTTTTGACTAATCTCATCACATCTCTAGCTCATCTCTTACGCACCAGAGCATTGGTTATGCAATACGGAAGTGTGTAACGGACACCACCCGATGGATCTGTTACACTGACGACGATGGTGCGCCTAGTGTGCCGTAAGTTCTGAGATCGACATATGTCGAATTAAATTGACATATGTCGGTTTCTCGAGCTCTAATTGGATGAAATCGACAAATATAGATGAAATCGACATATGATGAATTAAAATTAAACATATGTGGGTTTATCTTGTTCTCATTGGACGACCAGTGTCATTTATGTTGTTTCCTAGTTCGCTCTGATTGGAAGAATCGCTATCGATTTCATTCGAAATATGTCGCTTTCATTCACATTTGTCGATTTCTTCCAATCAGAGCACAAGAAGACGACATGAACAATAATCGTCCAATGAGAGCACGATAATCGACGTATGCCGATTTCCTTCACTCAGAGCACTAGAAAATAACGAAAAAAATTACATGTCAATTTTATTCTACATATGTCGATTTCAGGACTCATGGCACACTAGGCGCACCATAGACAACTGCATACGTAGGTAGATGTAGGTTACAAAGTGTTGGGTCATATTGTTCTGGTATCTTGATTATCATCAAAGTCCCTGCATGGTCATCGACCAGTTCAAATCTTATATGAATGAATATGAGATAAAAAAATACAAATACCATATGAACGAGTAAAATAGAAAGCAGGGAGGTTTTCCAATAACACGGATTGAAGTAATAAAGTAAAAGTTCGTGTGTCTCATATTCGACTAATCGACATATTATTTTCCGTCCATTATTCTTGCGCAAATGGCCTCCGTCAATCGCGTTGCCCGCGAACGGCAAGGGAAATCCCATATTGCGCAATGACTACACATTGTTAATTACGTGTAAAAAAAAGCGGGCTTTAGCGCCTTTGGTGCTATCATTCATTTCAAGACCGCGGACTGACTCAGGAAGCACAATAATTTAAGTTATTTTACCATTCATTTATAAAACTTCAGAAGTTATGGAGGACGACAGAGCCAGATTAGAAAAGGACTTTGCCAAAACACTCCAAGATTTTTCCGAGGAACTGACTTCAAGTGATATCAGGAAACTTACCAACCTTTACCCAAAAATTGGTAATAATGAAGCTGACAAAATCCGAAAAGATGAGGATCCCGCAGATCGCTTTCTCCGCAAAATAAAGAAGGATAATGAACTAAGTGTAACGAACGTGGATGGCCTTATTAAAAACCTTCAATACATACAATTAATAAAAGCTGCGGGCATTCTGAAACGCTATAAAAGTCGGAATACGAACCTTATCAACAAGGAAATCGAAAGACAGGAGCAAGGTAATGTCTATAATAATGAGCCACAGATAGCCTAGGCTAGCCGAATTTGGTGTACAGTACTATATTCCTAGGCGCCTAGGCCTATTCACATCCAACGGGGATACAAAAACCGTGTAGGTCTACGGGCAGTACGATGAAGTAACAACAAAACATACACTTAACAAATTGGATCTCTACATGATACAAACAATAACTGCCTGTGTGGTAACATATTGACCACTTTGGTAGAGAGATTGCATAAACTCAGCATAACAATGTTGCTCACTACACAGCACAAAGCAGTTATACTAGTTATACCCTGTAGGGTCTATGTCGGCCTATACACTATACAATTATGCACTGCATAAGAAGGGATAGTAAAAGTGTTGATTAAAGTACATAATTTTACACAATATGGAGACAAGCCGAAGAACCATCAAATGATATCCTGCTCGAGAATCGAATGTAATTACAGAACAAAACACACTGAATATTAGTTTCAATATGATTAACTATCTGTAGTGGTGAAAAGCCAAGACTTATTCCTTTCATATCACAAACATGGATTTTGTCAGTTTTTTTTTTCCCTTGGCCCCTATGTTGTGGATGCCTTTAAGTGGTCAAAAATTGCATCGAATGACCCAAATTTTGCTCCATGTTTACTTCCATTTGTGGACTCCAACCACAGAAAACCCAGAGTTTGTTTCATAACGTATCACAAAAGATGTTCTCCTGATTCAGTTTGACAAATTTTATGATGGTAAACACTCTGGCAGATTGATATGTAGGCTATGCCACGTACTTAACCACCTTTAATTATGGAGAATAATGTTCTCCATGTTTGTCATGTCTCAGATCGTCTTGAACACGAAGTTACCCTGGCTTCCAAGTTGTTAAATGTTCAAATTCTAGATTAAATTAAATACCTTTTTTTATCTTTCTTCCTTTTCATTTCATCCTAACAGAGAAAGAGTCAGTTGCAAGCACTGCCCCCTCAGTGCCTGCAAAGTCTCCCCCATCACAAAAAGGTGATGGTACTGGTAAGCTTTGATTGATTTTGTTTTGAATGGGCCTTCTGGAGTGACCACAGATACTTGTAACCAAACAATTTAATGTTGACTTGTGGCAGAATTTTAATCTTCATAGGTTTGTAGTCCAAGAAAAGGTAAAAAAGGTCGTTCCTTAAAAATTAAGTGTTCATTTAGATAATACAAGCTTGATTTATAGCAGCAGTGCTTTGTAATGTTTGGGAACATATCAAAATTAATTTTGTTCTTAAAATTAATCCTTTAAGAGTTTTAAGACATGTTTAGCAATTCTTTGACACATTGTGATGATGTACTTAAATGGTAATATCGATAGCTTTTGTGAATTTTAATGTAGTGTTTGCAATGTTTTCGAAGTGACCCCCACTGAGTAATAAAGTCATCCATTTTATATTCAGGCTTGTACAATATTGGTCGTACATCACTTACCAAATTACCTTAACTTTTGCTCTCCAGATGTAAAGGATAAACTGTTCATCAGTTTCAGTTCAAAGATTAAAGAAAAGGTAACAGAGCTGGTAGGAAGGATTGAGTCAGTTGTTGGAGATGGGAGTTGCTGGATTTATACGACTAGGAACAAGCCCGGAGAAAGTCTGCCCCAGGAGATTGTTGATGCCATCCACAAAGCTGATATAATGCTTTGCATGATCAACCAGGATTACATTGACTCAGAACCATGTGAAGAAGAGGTTTGTCACAATATCATATTTGACTGACTCACAGAGAACTCAGAAACGTTATCAAGGGTTGACAAAGTGGCAGTTGATTATGTATACAAAAACTTTTTGACTAGTGTAACTAGTAGTTTGTATTAAAGATCAGTATTTGAATTTGTCTTGGATTAATGAAGAGTTCAAACATTAAACATGTTGAAACCTGGATGAGAATTTTCCATGGCATTGGGATGTCAGCTGATGTTAACAAAACAAATGGTTGTAGTCATTTATGTATTTATAAGTAATGCTTACAGTATATATATATATATATATATATATCTATATATATCTATATATATATATATTACATATATAAGTTAACTTTCTGTTGCTTGCCAGTGACAATTTGTTCGTGTCGCTACAAAATGCAGACAGTAATGAAACGTGATACCTTAGTTGTTACTTTAAGCTGGACACGAGATGTCGATCGCTGTATCGTTTGTACACTGTGCTGTGGGTATTGACCACAGCTGTATGTACTGACTGTAGACTAGTGTCTAATTACCGACGGTAGCTGTGTGTGTTTCTTCTGGGATCGATGGTGGTGTTTAAAACTTCTGTTACACCTCATTCGAAACTAGGTCAAATTACCGGCATTAGACATTTCTTTTTGCGCGAGTCTTCACACCTTTTAAACCATGTCATTAATCCTGGAATTGATATAACTTTTCATCACAATATTCTTTCTATTTGTTTCAGTTTCTTCTTGCCAAAAAATTGAAGAAACAAATTATTCTCTTGCACATGGAGAAGGTCCCGCAGCCATACAAGAAGAAGAATGGGCGCAACTCACCCATGCAACTAGCAACTGCTGACCAGTTGTATGCACGGATGTATATCGAGAAACACGAAGAGGAATTACAAAAAGTTATTGCCAAGATCAAGGAGTGTCTCCCTGGAAAGGACGCAAATGCTTCTGGTAAGTGCCACTTACACTATACCCTGCTAAGTTATATCTGCCTTGCAATGTTTAACATATATAGCAACTTTTATGCATTGTGCAATGAAGTCAACATCATCCATTAATACACAAAACATTGTGTCTCAAAAGGTGGTCTTGATAGCTGAGGAATATCACCAGTCTAAATTTTGCACCATGTCATCCATACTGACTTAACCTCACATACCTTCACATACGTTCACATACCTTCACAAACCTTCACATACCTTCACACCCTTACCAAAAAAACCCATTGAATTTCCTATAAAAAACCCATAAGAAATTTCCTTAGGGATTTTGGCCCACGGGGGAAAGAGCATTTCCTATGGGGTTTTTCTGGGGAAATATGCCACGGGAAATTTGAGTTTGACACACGGGAATTCCTTCACATGTTCCAGCTAGCTTCACCTTGCCTCTCACAGTGAACCGTCCAGTAGGTTCAGGCTTGTAGAAACCTGTTTTACCATTTAGTCACAAAATTGTAGATTCCGGGAATTGTTTCTACTTTCAAGATAAACTGAAATAAAATAACGGCTTTTCACAATTTTCTGTCAGTTGTACAGATACTTTCTTTATTTCTTTCTTTCTTTCTTAGGCGAAACACTTGTGGCTCCAGGGAGTCCATCTACATCTGGAAGTCAGAAGCGTAAATGTAGCCACGATGGGGGTAAGAAACGGTTTGCTTTGCAGTTCTAGCTTATAGAGTTATCTCATCTTCTTTAATAGGTTAAGTTGATGAACAATTAAGTTGATGCCCTATAAGAACTTTTGGGAACCATGCAAGATAGGTCACCCTAGCCTACCTGCGCGGGGGGGGGGGGGGGGG
>JAIPMN010037090.1:6272-19033 GCA_020650975.1 Apostichopus californicus
CCCCCCCCCCCCCCCCCTTCGCATCGCTAACTCGCGGTAAGCACGTTTTGTTGTTAGTAAAGACAGAATGTGGATACTGCATATATGCACTAACGATTACGTAAAGTATCGTTTACTGACGTTTACTACAGACCCTGGCGGCCGTAACCACGATTGCTTTCTACCTCACGGCTATGGCAAGCCATATGGGACAAACACTGTATAATATATCTTAACATATACGTTTATTAAATCAGATAATAACTGTCTTGTGGCTTTCACAAACGAGTTTAGATAGTTATCACATTATAGCCTCGCCAGTGCAATAAACGAGAAATTGAAAAGTTAGTCTCTATTGACAAACACCCATGCCACACGCACTTGATCTAGGCAACAGCATAATTGAATACGTGTATATATTTGAATTAATACGTGTATGTTTTGAATTAATACGCGTATATACTCGGATTAATCCTCATAAGTATTCGAATTAATACTTGTTTATATTCGAATTAATACGTGGATATATTTAAGCCTTATGAATGGCTAATAACATATACGCGTGTATATTCAAATAAAACTCGGATATATTATACAACGTGTATGCAGTACTGTGCATGTGGGCATGGAAGACTGTAATGATATGTCTTTAATATGCACAATAAAATCAAATGATGAAAGCTGTAACTACTATACAACAAAAAACGTATTGTCAAAGTCTGAAGCGGGAAATTTGTCGTAGGCTAGTTACCATAGATACAAGTAGTTGCATTTAAACAACATCTATTGTTTTCATTGAGCACTATAGATGCAAGAATGTTGGACGACAATGGTAAGTGCTATTAGCCAATCAAATCACAGGAAATTTGGAAACCACCATTGACTATTTTTACCATGAAAAACTCTGTAATGGGAGTGTTGTTTACTCTGTACTTGCGGTTGATTGTTATGATTTATTGGCTTTGAAACAAATTCAATAATCTGTACAAAGGATTGGAAGTTTGACAAGAATTTTTTTTTTGAAAGAAAGAAAGATATTCATTCCAACAATTGTTTGTTAAGTTTTTCATAGGCCTAACTGTGAGTGTGTGTAATTGGGGTTTGTTTCCTCCAAAAGTTTGCCGGACGGAACAGGGACGTACCCGGGGCGGGATGGGTGGGGGGGATCAATGGGAGTGATCGCTCCCCTACCCTTTGAGAACCCCGAAAAGTAAAATTTAACTAAAACAATAAATATCATTAAAACAATCTTTTCAGGTTGAAGGGAGCTATTAAAGCGACCCTTCTCAATCTTGCCCCTGAAAGTTTGTCTAATATAATAATGCAATACTCTTATAATTGTTGATTTCCTGCATTTTGAAGGTTTGGCGTCCCTAGCTAAAATATTGCGTTCCAGATGCAGAATCCTGTTTACGTAACAATGTTGTATACTACAATTCTGTCCAAATTGTTCGCAAAGTCAATCTCGGTAAGACTAGTCACTAAGAGTAAGACTTAAGCATCATGCCGATAAACTAGGCCTGCGTAGCCTAACGTTACAGAACTCACCTACAAGACTAAAACGATACAGTGTAGTATTATACTTACGTACGGTTCTCGCACAAGGTGCGCCATTTTAAAAATCCAAGTGTTGGAAAATCGCAGGACGTACGTTACTAACATAATCGTTCCTGGGCCTATTTTTAGTAACTTTAGTGCACACGATATGGGCCATGTACCACGTCAGGCAACGCCAGTAGTTAATTTTGTTGGTCCTTTCATTGGACAACCAAAAATCCTTCGGACAACCAAATGAGTAGTCAAGGTTATCCGGAGGACAACCTTAAAATGTTCTTAAAATGAGCTCTGACTGTAATGAGGTGTGGAATAAAATATCAATCTCGCGAACTATAGTGAAATTGCATTCAATACGCCAGTCGTAGCAAGTACGGCATTTGCACCTACTTCCTTGAAAAAGTCAGAAGATACTATTTTTGATGAGAAATAAGATTGAAATGTTGTACATGCACATTTTTCTACTTACTAGATGATGAAATATCCCATTAGTTGTAGATCATACAATATAAACCTAGCCTATGTAGCCAACTATATATAGCCTATCGTTTTGCTTTCATATAATGTTTATTAAAACGTCGCAAACCCTTTGATTTAACAGTGACAGTGCTAATCACGTTACCATTTGTCAAAACTACACAAATGTTATAAAATATAATCACTATTTTTATTTTACTCACCTAATCGGCTAGGCCGATTCTAGTGCCATTCTGCCATTGGTTTCGAGCCTTTCCGCCATGGTACATTTTAAGAATGGATATTACACTGGTGTACCGGAATTTATCAGTGAAGCTTTCTTTGAATCACGTGAAAAAAAAGGTGCACCGTCTTCAAATGTGACGGTTCGCTGGATAGGCTGAATAGTCAGTGGGCGGCACCCAAAAATTTGCTTAAAAATTGACACCCGTTGCAATCTTTAGTCACTAAGGTTTGATGGTTGAGTATAGTTAAGGAACATCAGAACAACACATTCTCACTGTTTGTCCAAGGCAAAACGAGTTACTTTTTGAGAAATCAAGGATTTTGAGGAGGAAATATCCACACACTGTAACATCCTATAGTAGTTCTGCTACTTATTTTTAATGAAAAAACAAAAGTTCAGGCAATGTTTAAGATAACTGCAGAAATTAAATATTTGATAGACCAGAACATGGACAGAAAATGCAGAGGTCAAAGGTCATGACTTAAAGGGATACCTAACTATTCAATGGAACTACATTAATATCTTGATATTCCCAATGGGACATGCGTTATATTTTATCCTCAGTTTCACATCGTCTGTCTCTATATCTGACTGAAAATATCATCAAGAAAAAGAATAAATTTCACAAAGTAGAAGTATAATTGTGTAATTTATAATTTCAAGTTGGTTTAAAAGCTTGCTTTTGATAACCATCCTTTAAATGATGACGTTAGACTTTTGATATGTGTTAGAAAGCGCTGCGGTTAATCCAGATTGTCTTTATATCAATATCACTTTTATATTCTTGAGAAATGTCCATTGAACCATTTGAGGCTAGTTTAAGAAAGTGGCTGGACTACTCACTCTAGCGCACAGGTCATAAGGTTAGTCCCTCAAATGGAACACAAAACTCAGTATGAAAACAGAATTTTTACGACCTCAAATGACAAGTTTAAAATGTACTATAAATATGTCAAAAACAGATGTTGAATGTCATTCAAGGATGCTATGTTTTTCATATGAAGTTAAACAAACATGTATTATTTCAGTTATTATAATGTATTAAGCAGTGGATTAATATTTCTGCAATGTGTATTTCGGTTTCTTCCCAAGAAATATTGTGTTACTGCCATAACATCAAAACTATGGAACTGCCATAATATCAGGACTACGGAACTATTTGTGTAGAACTTCCGAAAGATAAGAAAACTTATATAATCTAAACAAATTAAATACAATTATATGATATCAAACTTTTGTGAATTGCCAAAACAGAATGTACAAAAGGATATGATTGTGTGGAAATGAAAATCGGTGTAAACCAAAAATTAATGATTTTTGCCCCGTAATGTAATCGTAAAATATTTATTATGGTACTAAGAATTGTATAATTAATATATCACCAAGGTATCGATTTGAAGACTTTTGTTTTGTCAATATTTCTAAAAAGAGAGACAGACTCAGGATTTTATTTCTGTTTGTTTAATTGTGGAGATAAATTCAGTTTGTTTTTGTTCTTCTTTCTTGTTCATGTTTTTCTTCTTTACGTTCAGTTTTAGTATTTTTAACTGTGTCACTTGCTGCTTGTTAATGTCTCATCGGACTCCTGAGGTTTATATTCTTGTCAATTTGATTTCTTTCATATGATATTAATATTATAATTATTTGACTTACTCTGTTTGACTTATAACGACTCAGAGAGAATTATAATTCAAATATTCAGATGAAAATTGTCTATAATCTGTCTTTTGTTTTGCTTGTGTAAAAGTAAGTTGGCAGGACGTTTCGATTCTAGCAGGATCTTCTTCAAAGGCTAAATGACAAGTGTCACTTGTCTGCACTTGTCATTTAGCCTTTGTAGAAGATCCTGCTAGGATCGAAACGTCAGGCCAACTTACTTTTACACATTCTCCTACACAGGCTTTCTAGTGGATAAGCAGTTTGCTAACAGTTTTATTTTTTGTTGTTGTTATGCTTATGAGAAAGAGAAGACTTCCACATATTAGCGTTGTCCATGCTGATTGTGAACACCCTCACAAATCCTGCAACACATCTGAATTGAATACCATATAACACTAATTATTTGGATAAATAAACAGGTGCGGATCATAGATTTTATAAAGGAGAGGGGCTCGGTGGTCCAAGGATCGTTGAAACCCACTCCCATGTAGAGGAACTGAGAGTACTCTCTCTTAGAACTCGTGTATGCATGTTATACCGTTCATGATACTGCAGGGAATGATTTCAACATAAATACAACTTATTTCGATTCAGTTGGTGTAACTTGTTCCAAGATTCTCCATAAGTCACAAAAGCAACAAACTAAGTGTATTACATAGCGTATAGTAAACATAGTTCTCCGAAAGAAAAATTTAAGCGTCGACATGTTGCTTAAAAGTTTGGAAACTTGAGCTCTACCGATAAACAAGGAATCCTAAATCAGTTAGCCAAAAATGCAATGATCTTCAGAAACACGAACTTTAATTATGAATGTAAGCTAACATGTGCATACATTTTTCTTTCATATTTTATTCATATCTTTGCTATGACCACCAAAGAACATTCACAAGCATGCTTTTACATGATTAGGTACTTAAAGGGAAGTAAGAGAATATAATTGGAACCAGTTAAGTGAATGAAAGATACAATTTTTGAAGCAGTTTCTAAGGAACGATACGCAATCGGGGCACGGAATGTCCCCATGTGAAGTTAGTTTTCAACTTTAAACGTAAAATGTGAGTTAAACTAAGAGTTCGTTCGGAGTATATATTATAGGAACGGTTTCTTCCAATTTCCTTTTAAAGGTAAAATATTTCAAATAAAAAAAATGAGAAAATTATACGAGCGATTCGAACATAAATTGTAACCCTAAAATAATATCCTGCTTTGGAGAAAACAATTATTGACGTAACGTATAACGTTCAACATCTGAATGAAAGATTTACTAATATTATATACCCAAAATAGATGCTCAGTAGTTTCTACATGTTCATTACAACAGTAAAAATAAACAAAGAACTATTTTCAATTACATTTTAAAAGGTATACAAGATTTGTACTTAGAATTATATGAACAAAATCCTTAAAGCTTGTATGTACATTTAAATCTCTCAGTGACTCGAAATAACGAACAATGCGAGAAAGAAGAGAAAAGAAAAGAACTTGAAAGAAAAAACATAAAAATAAACAAGTAAACTCTACCGATTTAACCTAAAATTAAAACAAAGTTACCGCTTGGAAAGAATGTGTAGAACTAACTGAACAACGAGGACGACATCTACAAAAAGTTATAATTGTAATGAGCTCAAACTTTACATGGAGTTTCATTACAAAAACAAAACATAAAGAGGAATGAAGAACTATTTTCAAGTACATTTAAAAAGAATACAATATTTGTAATGAGAATTATATAAACAAAATCTTCATAGTTTGTATGTACATTTAAATCTCCCAGTGACTCGAAATAACGAAAAATCCGAGAAAGAAGAGAAAAGAAGAAAGAATAAACATAACAAAATAAAACAAGTAATTTCCACCAATCTGACTTAAACTTTAAGGAAATTAACGCTTGGGAAGAATGTGTAGAATTATCTGAACAACGAGGACGACATTACAAAAATGTTTAATTGTGATAAGCTGAAACGTCACATGGAGTTATGGAATAACCCGGATTTTTTCAAGTTGATTCAGAATATAGGTAAATGGATTCTTATTGTAGCAATATTTCATATATTTGCCTATGGAACATACATATTCCCTCCTCCATTGCGCGTGTTTAGATATTAGGCCTATTTCAGTATATGGAACCCAATAAAACCATCCGCTTACTTAAACTAAGATTAACTGAAAAAAAGACAAATTCATTCTTTAATCACTGTTGAACGTCACCTTCACCCCTCCCCCTCTCCCCGAAAGTGGCAAAGATGTTTCAGCCCAAAACTAATCTTCAACTTTATGTTAACATACAAGTTTTGAACAATTTTACAATTACAATTTTACTATTGAACCGAGTGATATCATATATTAACTCATTATTACATTGCATTCAACTTCAAATAGTTCTTCAGAAAGCTAATTTCAAAATGAGTATAAAACAATACTTAAGAAATAAACATCACTGTAGTTCCTTAATACTTGTACATACAATTAAAGATAATAACAATATTCACTGAATTGCCAAATAGCAGTGGAGTCTGCCCTCTCCCTCCCCTCAATCCCATTCACCATGTGAGCATTTTTATGGGAAATTACTTTCGAGCAGAACTCTGTCAGTCCACTATGTACGGCCCTGCCCAAGAAACGTATTATAGGCTATTAGCTGAAAAGCTTCAAGCAAACATATCTTACATGTTCAAGACAGTACATTTTATTTAAAATATTTCTTTAAAATTAATTATCAGTTTCTTTTCGTAGAAAGCTATCAAAGAATTGTAAAGTACATTCGTTGGAAACGTCTAGGCCAGAAAATGACCATCAAGCTCTTACAAATCGTAACATAAAATGCAATGAAATATAATGACATAAAAAGTTTATTTACAGCAAGAGCTTCAGGTTTTATTTAAAACACATGACAATATGTAGAATATAAATTTTCATTCGCCTAATTTTTGTAGAAGTGTAGGTTATCCGTTGAAAATTACTGTATTTCATTCTTAAGGTATATTGAATGCAAACGGTGACGGTAATATAAAGAAAGATAAACTGTGTTTATATAGACAAGCAATCACCGAATTAAGATATTATTTAAGAAATCGATTAGATTGCGAAAAGCTTCTTACTGTACATCCTTGAAACCTCAATTTACTCTTCTTTTTTTGGACATTCTGGTTTTGAATACAATTCATCTAAAGCTTCAAAGTATACATGCTGAATTCTTAAAATCCTTGCATGGTTAACCAAATTTAAGGAAAGGTGTACTCCGTTGTGTTATGTGATTCGCTTACACCACCATCACATTATGTATATCGCCACATTTAAGTGCACTGTTTTGCCTTAGCCACCTATTTAATTATTCGTGATGTTTGTAATTCTTTCTTAGGCTTTTTATCGCCTTTTTCCGTGTAACTTTTTCCCATTTTTCTGGTATCCTTGCTGGATTTGCACCATATATTCGCGAAAAATCATCATTGAAAGTGCTCAATACCCACATCCAGTAATGTATTGGTTTGTCGGCTCTAATTGGTTCAATATACCATGAATCATAGTCTGTTTTATAATCCTTGTATTTTTTCCATACTGTATCCTCTCCCATTCTATAGAAACAATATGTAGCCATTAACAGTGTGCATGGAGAGGGCGTTAGTTCTTTTGAATGCCACGACTGAAAACCTGCCACACCTTGAGGGTAATGGAAAGTAGCGACGTGTGTATGCTTACCGCTGATTTGCAAATGACAGGTTACCTTACAGAAGGGACAAACTTCGTTGCAAACTCCTAAATGGTCCAATATCTCTTGAGCAACATCTTTCTTCATTTTTGAATAAAGCTGAGATGTAACTGTTTCATCTAGTACATTTGAATCCCCTGGATGCAGTGCAACTTGTATATCTCTTTTCAACTTTTCACTAACAACTTTGGTTAGACTATCGGTAAAGCATTTAACATCACTTAAGTCAAAATCTTCAGCAACAAACTGTATACCAAATCTGTGAGCTCTGATAGAGCTATGCAATTCAAATTTCATAGCCCATTTCTTAAATGTAGTTCCAGCTTCATATTCAGTGAAACAAGCTGCAGTCTCACTTAAGGCCGTGGTAATTCCACGTAGTGTGTTGTCTAATTCGTCCGAAATTAAAGTGATTACCCAACCATCTTCAAGTTTCATTGTGTCTATTACTGTTTGACGCAGCCAATTATAAATGAATGTCTCAT
The DNA here is from genome assembly GCA_020650975.1 of Apostichopus californicus. Taxonomy (NCBI): domain Eukaryota; kingdom Metazoa; phylum Echinodermata; class Holothuroidea; order Aspidochirotida; family Stichopodidae; genus Apostichopus; species Apostichopus californicus. The sequence goes on from JAIPMN010037090.1 coordinate 14,359, forward strand.
TTCGATGGATAAAGTCGACATACAAGTTTGCCTTTTTCTTGTGCAAGAGCTCTTCTAAGATTTTGCCAATCAGTCTCTCTTTGTTATTGTAACAATTATCAGTCCTCATTTTGCTTAATAGTGTGACGTTTACAATATTTAAAACTGTATCTTGAGTCGCTGTCATTAGCTCTGAATATATTCGGTCTACAGCTGCATCGATCTTAATGGTTTCGTCAAAAAAAGCTAAGAAGTCATTTCGCATATACTGCTTTTCCTTTTCAAACAATGCTTTCACCGAATTTGCCTTCTCATACTCTGCTTGACATTCTTTATAAGCCTCAGCTAGATCATGTGAGGCTTTCACTAGAGAGTCCACTAAACACTCACTACGGACTTTGTGTTTCTTCAACGTATTGTACATTTCAGTCAAGACAGTATCAACATTATTCTGATGAAACGGTTTCATATGTTTTTGCTTTCGAAGTTCACGTAGGCATGCACTTAAGATTTTATCGAGTTTAGTCGTAGCAGTGACTTCGTCTCGAGAACTCGAACCAATCCAAGTTGTAATTTGTTTCAAGATATCACTTATTTTACTTTTGTACGTTTTACTATGTTCAGTTTCCAGCAGTAGTCCAGAAAGGCTCTTATTGCATGCTTCATCGATAACTTTCTCACTTATTTTGGTTGTGCTGAATTTTTCTTCAAGCTCTTTAGTTTTCTTGCGCCAAAGTTCAACGAATTCGTTATCCAGTCTCGTGTGATTTTCTTTCCAATCGGTATTAGGATTTTTCTTTAGCAAATGAAGTGCAGTGCTTTTAGCAGCTTGCTTTAGTTCCTGTTTTGCCTGTTTGATGAAGTGTGGCATGCATTGAATGTCCTCTTTACTTTGCAGGAGAATTTCAGTGTTCATTTCAATAGCCCTTTGGATATCTCGACCAATGTCTAATGTTTCATTTTTTATACTTTGTTGCCGTCTTTTCACCTCATCTTCATCGTTATGTGCCTTTACATACTCATCTATTTTTTCATTGACAGTTTCACATTTGTTATATATTTCGATTTTCGCTTTCCTGAAAAATTCATCTTTTGACGCGCTGCTAAGATTATTACTATTTCTTAGTTCCCACTCTGTCAAATCAGTTCTCATTTTCCCAATAAGTATGTTATGCTCTAGTCGAAACCTTTGGTTACTCAGAGCATCAAAACTGTTTTGAAAATTGAACACAAAATCTTCTGATTTCACTGCTTCCCATACATCTGTCAATCTACTGATGAACTTTTCCATTGTAAACTGAGGCGGAGTAATTGATACGTTGTCTTGCAATAAAATAGCTGACTTTAAAGCGTGAATTTGATCACTATACCCGTAATTTGGAGGTGACATTAAACCCGTCCACAGACACGGGAAGAATTGCAAGTCATCCTCTTCAATCATTGGGAACACGTCTGCAAAGTCGTGAATGTTATCGACTTTCTCCTCAGCAGCGGCAGTACGTGTGACTTTATTGAGAACGTCCTTTATTTTAGCCATGTTAGATTTATTATTGGCAGCAGCTGCTATGTCGCTCACTCTCTGCTGAATAATTCTGCAATTGGAAACCAAATTGACTTTCTTCATTCTTATCATGGCATGGACAACTATTTGTAAGATGCCTATCATATCTGGGCCAATAGTTTCTTGGCCGATATTCAGTAAAGTAAGGTCCCCAATGCACATGGTTAGTGTAGCTACTGAATTGTCAAATGTGTGATCGTTGAGAACAGTTCGATCTGGAGATTGCAATCCTTCAGTATCAATAATTAGAAGATACTTAAAGCCAAGTTGTTCATGTAATGCGGCATTCACTTCTAACAATTGTAAGTATACCCCTCGCGTGCATCTACCAGCACGTACCGGAAACCTGACCCCAAACATACTATTCAACAACGTTGACTTTCCACTACTCTGGATACCAATTATAGATAACACATATATTCCAGGATTCTTTAGCTCATCTTTGACCCTTGTCAAGACGCCTGAAATCCATTCAATGGGCATGTAAGCACTTTCACCATCTAACATTTCCAACGGATACCCTTTACGAAGTAATTTAACTGCCACGTTAGCCAAAACATTGCATTCTTCAGAACATGATTCTCTATTGAGTCTTGCTGCATACAAATGACCTAATTCACGAATGAAGTGCTCGCAGCTGATGTTTCTTACACTAAATGTATGGCTTACTTCCAACAGTTCATCTTGCAACTTTTTCATTTCGTTTTGCAATTCGGCTTGTTGACTAGAAGAAGCTTTTTTAATCGCTTCCTTTTGTTTTTGCAGAGAGGTATTTAACTCGTCAATTTTCTTGGCTAGCGGAGGAATTTCAGCTGCGGCCATCAGTTCGATGTGAGTTTGGAAAAGAGACATGAAATAGTGTAATGTATCCTCTTCATCATCAATCAAAACTGTTTGCAATGTTTCAAATAAAACTTGCATTTCTTCAGACAAACCCTTTTCTGCTTGTCTGTTCCTCAGATCATTTTTAATGGTTTCTTTCGCTTCAGACTGAATAACAACATTTTCGTCCCCGATAGATAGAGGTTTCTTATCAGCTTTGACCCACTCAACCCAACCCTCTTGTAATTGTAAATAGGAATTTTTCACTTTCTCAATGGATTCTGTTACTGGAAACAAGCATTGCAACAAGTGTTTTGCTGTGTTGTAGGAGGGATTGTCCTGATCTATTGTTACTTCGTTAAAGCAACATAGTCGCCATGTTTCAATTGAGATGTAGTCTTCGTCACTTGTGTCATTGCAATATTGTACAATTTTTTCACAAATTATTTTGCTCAGTTCAATTTCACCACGATCAAGTTCGAAATCGACTCTATCATCAAGTTTACAGATTTTGGGTTTCGCATCCTTAATGTTGACCTGATGCTTAGGCCTACTCTTTTCCCTGACCTTTCGTCCTTGCTTCGCAATCAAACGTATTACAAAAAACATTTTTGAATCTTTCTTTCAGGTTGCTGATTGCTGTCTTATAGTCCTCCCAGTTGATATTATCTACAAAGAGAAATACAGCATTAGCTATCCTGCACATAAATTCACTTTCTGTGTTAAATTCTTTGGAATCACCTCTCAGATTCAACAATAATGTAACTTCTTTCAACAACTCCTCTTTTCTGCCGTAAATTGGCAGGTACCATTGGGCTTCTACTGATCCACAACAATGGTAAACGTTCTCTCTTTCATCTTCATAAGACAGAAAATATCGAAACGTTTCATTACCTTGAGCTCTACCAATGACATTATTTAATACAGACGATTTGGAGATTGGAATATCACCAAATCTTATGAATGCAGTGGTAAACACAGGCTCCCTTACCATACGTTTTTCTGGTGCAAGAGATGTTTCATTTTCTTTCCATTTTTTTACAACACGACTTAGTGCCCAAGTAAGAAGCTCTGGTTTCGCGTCCTCTCTTACCCCAGGTAATAAGACTGGCACGGCAAGTTGACAAGATGCAAATTTCTCCAGCAAATGCTGTCTCAAATGATTATCGGAACAATGAAGAATTGCATAAATGAAATCTCTTGCACTTCCTTCTATGTGAAGATTCTCTTTCCATGTAACCCTACTGTCTAGTGAGGTTAGCTTACTGATAAACAGAAAAGGTAAATCCTTTGTTTCAATTTGTGAATCATCGCTGGGGAACAGCCGTACCTCTGTTGCTTTTTTCATAGTAAGTTTGCGAGGAAAATATTCTTTGAGACCGACTTCATCCAAGTATTCTAAGAAGTCTTCTTCAGAATCTCCATCATCTATGGACAAAAGGCAACACAAACTCATACATTATACACACGTCTATCAATGTTATACTGATATAACGGTGAAGTCAGAAACAATTCAAAGATCTTTACACGGGTTACATTTATTTCTGACCAATGAACGTGGAACATTTGTAAAGCATCTTGTCAAAATTGTCATGTTATAAATTTATTAATTTCCGGATGGAAGGCTTTGCATAACAAAGCGTGCTGGCTTGTATACTTCAGCTAGATATCCAAAAATTTTCTCTCTTGTCCCGGCCCATCCCCTTTTTGAAAGAAATCGTGTTTTCTTAATAGAACGAAATTAATTGGAATGGCTTGTATTTAGGTGTGTAAAAATCCTAACACAACTGCCTTGAAACGAGATCGTGTTATTTTGATATTAATAAGCACCCTCCTTCCTTACAAATATGGTAGATCCCCCTAAAAATAACATCGTGGGTAATATACCTTGATACAACAGGGAACGTTTGCGCGCGAACCGCAAGGTCAATACAATAGAGACCGAGTCGGAATCTCATGATATACGCCAAAATGAAATTAGTTTTTCAACAAAGGGTAATAAAATCATATTAAAAAGATCTTGGCCTTTGATTGTGATGAGGAATAATCATGGAACATATTTGACAGTCAATATTAGGATTTGAATATTTACGAATCATAAATTCATGTAAGTTATTTTGGGGCGGACTAAGCTAGGCCTAGTTTAACTTTTGGACTACGCTACAGTGTGTTAGTTCCATAAGAACTAAAATTGCATTTCAATATATAGCCCATTGGTGGATATAGGGGCCACCCTCTATATCAGAAAGATAGAAGTTAAATTTGTGTAGAAGATACATTAAGCTATCCATATATTTAAATATATATATATAT
>JAIPMN010037093.1:0-13579 GCA_020650975.1 Apostichopus californicus
CAGCTAGATCTATCCACAGTTTGCCACGGTATGTCATTCTCATTAAATGGCTACATCACGGGCAATACTTCTGCCGGTTATCCTAAATCATGAGCTAACACCGATGACATCAGAACAGCTTGAAAGAATTTACTGTTAGACATATATTCATTGGCTTATACACAGCACCCATATCTGCTGCTTATAGCACAGTGAAATTACTGTCTTTCACAGTTTATACTGTTTAATAAGTATATACAAGAATGGCACTAGCAATTTAACGATGGGACTATAGCAATAAAGAAACCAGACTTTAAAAACTTATGTTGGTATGTTTAAATTGTTAACATAAAAATTCTGCTCCTAATGATGGTTGACACTGAATGCTGTGAAGATGTCGAGGGAGAGGTGGGGAACGGGGAGAAATTGGGGATAAGGAATATCTTATGTCAACAAGACAGTCACATGATTTGAAGCCTTTCTGACACTTTAATAATTTATAGAAGTACAACAAGTTAGCAAAAATTGGATAATAAATTGCATGTACATAAAATCACTCTTTTATACAAATAGAGGGATACTCATGAGAAGTATGTCACTTATACTTGTTGCAAATCATGTATTATTGAGTTTTCAGCTATTTTTTGTATGGTTTCCTTTGAAATATATTGAACTTTGAACTGCACCAAACGTTATAGCCTTCTGGTACATAAGATGAATCTCTCTTCTATCAGAATGTATATGAAATATGATCTGATCTGATCTGTTGTGGTTTACTTTTTAATTATTAAAAGAGAACATGCATTATAAGTATTTACAAGTTTTTTCCTCTCTAATACCCTCCACTTCAAAGACCTTTACCCTCCTACAAACACCCTATCATATTTGTGATAAATATGCTACATTCAGCATGAGCAGATGTTGACATTTGTTGACCTCAAATGAGCACTGACTGAATTCCATCAAAAGCAATTTAGATTTAATGCTAAAGTATATAGGCCCTATATATGGTGCATGGCCACCAACAGCTGCCTGGTACTATCACCAAATATGCTAGAAATAATGGCCACTCTCGTCCAAACTTAATCCATTTGCAATTTACTACAATCCAGCTCAAAGGTGTTTTTCCTCAATAAGACAACAACTTGACCGATTGAACCGTCCTCCATGGCTATCAGTGATTTACAGTACAGAGATTCAGAACCTCATCCATGGCAGGTACTTTTGAAAACCTTTAGCAACTTTGTGGGATAATTACTGGTGGCCTCTTTAAGCAAGTAATCAAAACTTTATGGACAATGTTCAGAATTGAATGGAATAAGTAAAATTCTTAGTTGTCAACCATCAGTTGGTGAAACTGTGATCTTATTTTTGAGTAAAATGCCCTGGAATATGTTTTTCGTGACATCGCCGGACAAAGTGCAGAAACTTGCTTTTCAATAAATCCTTTCTTGCCTTTACAGAATACCAAATCTGTTTACAAGTACATAATAAGTCAGAAAACTAGATCAACACCTACATTTATACTATATAACTTAATAAAGTACTATACAAGTGACTACTTCAGAAACCCATATTTTCCCCACATTCTCAATATACTCATTTGTAGTTTAAGTTAACTGTACTGTAAGTAAAGCTTACCATATAGGGTAACAACCACTAAGTATAGGAACAGGATTAACAGCCTATATTACGATGAATGAATAGTCCTACAACAGAAGAAATAGAGTAAACTTCACTACTGAATTTTTGAAATCCTTATAGCTTTATATTGAAATAATTCTCTCAACTGTGTTCATACTGCTAAGCTATTACATGTATATAAAACAAAAGAGAAGGGCAAACACCATGGTTACAGATTTTCATTATTTTCTTGTTCAGCAATAAGCCCTAAGGAATGGCCAGTTCATTAATATTCTGTTAGCTCTTTCAACTCCAATAAATATCTTTATCCATCAACTAAATATATTCAAAGACAGTAGCCCGCTCTAAACTTTGGTACAAACCATACATATCAATTTGTCAATGAAAACAACTATTTCTTTTCTTATTTTGGGGGTCTGAACCAACAAGGAAAGTCACTGCAAGAGAACAATTCAAAATTTTTTTTTACAAACATGTTACAGATATGGATCAATTGAACTGAAAATACAGAAATGTATATGCAGTTGGAGCAATAACTCTATTTTTTTTTCTCCCTTTTTTTCAATATTATATCATTATGGCTTAGACCAAGAAAGTGAATTTATGTCTTCATGATCTAATGCAAACTAACTTCTAATCAGTTTGATCTTCCTATTAGTACACAAGAAGCATTCTATGGGACAATCTAGTAGTCCTAAAAGTGTGAGTAAATGCATTTACGATGGTTAGGGAGGTCCAAGGCTGACTTTGATAGCTGCTTTCAAACTGGTAAGTTAATATCAAGTAAGGAATATCTGATAGTAACTGAATGCCCGCCCCTCTTGATTTTAAGCCGAAACATGGCTTAAAACCAATTAATGAACAAGTAAATCTGTGTGGTAGGCACATGTATACAGTACTTCATGTTTTGAAACTTTTCTTGGTATATATATATGGGCTTTATTACATGAATATTTTAAACAAACAAAATTCCCCATTAAATCTAATTTACAGTGATTACAAAGCAGTGATATGCAAAGAATATGTTGAATCTGAAAAATTAACCTATTTTTTATGTTTTTTCTTCTTCTTTAGTTTTCATTTTCCTTCCTTTTTACAAAATTCAATGGATATATAGCCATATCAAGGTAATATAGTTAATGATATTAAGAGGTATAATATAATTACTCAGGGACAATTCTCCATGCTTAAATTTTCTAATTTACCCATATGTTCTTCAAATCTTTATCAAGCATTACCTCAAACAATGAAGTAACCTCCATGATCTGTATATTCCACAATGAACGTTACTCTAATTGCACATTAATTCTTTAAATATGAGATATTCAAATGCTCACTTTATACTTCATTCATTTTAAAGTACCATAAATATATTAAAGAGACCAAATCCTCGGGGTAAGAGCAATGTATAATTAAACATTTCAAAGTAAGATCCACAGAAACAGTCCACTTAAAATATATGTAATAATTATTTATCAGTTGAAATTTTGATGTCTTTACTTAATCCCATAGCTCCCTGAAACCCCACGAACTCAGCCAGACATCATCAATAAGATATAAAACAGTGGCTACTGCCCAATCAATTGCATGCGACAAGATAATGTCAAAAACCCATTAACCACCATATACCAACACAAGGTATTTGTCACACCAAATGCATAATGCATTCTCGCCATTCAAAGGTACGAAAGAGGGAGAGAGAGATAGAGAGAGAGAGAGCAAGTTAAAATGCCATTCAAGCAGTTAATGTCTATATGCAAATTTTACTACCGGGAATGCTCAGTTGGGTATAGCAGAACATCACTGGTCCGAACGGATATATCCTAAGATGGAGTTGATGGTAATGGACTGAAAAAAATGACAGCTTTTTTCTTTTCCAAGCACTGCATAAGAAAATATTCATTTTCTATCAAAATTGCACCATTTACAAACTACTTAAAACTATTGATTTTTGACACATCACATATGGCTGGTTTCCTGAAACACTTGATGAAGACATACATCATTGCGAAGCAAGACCGCTTGTTTGTAAAACTAATTGGATTCAAAAGCTATATATGTATACAGTATATAGGCTCATCTGCTTGAAAGAAGCACAGTGCACAGAAGTTATCTGGTAATGGAACAGAACAATTTTAACTGCGAAGGATGTGCTAGTGAAATCATCATTGCTTCTTATTGATTTCTCTCAAACACTATTTTCAAAGTTGTTCAGGTGGTCAATGTGAAACATCATACAATAGTACAGTAGTAAATACCACAATGAGTTCTCGTTATTACTGTACGTACAGTAGCCGATAAACTTGATACACTCACTGTACTGTATGCATGTAATGGTAAATCAGCATTGTGAGTTAAAGAGTGAAAGTGATGTAAATATTTATACATGTTGAGTTTAAATACTGTAATTTACATGCATAGTCATGTATTTTTGAATAACATGACATGGACGTTTAGTTGACACAATTAATGTATGTTACTCCCAGATTACTGTATGTCGTCCATGCAGTTACAGAGTTGTTGACAATTAACAATTCATAATCATGGACGTTAAATATGAATGTAGGCATATCAATTCCTTAGCGCCATTCCCTGTGCGGCACGCGAACTGAGTTCGACCGCCGCAGTTTTAGGCCTATGACTTTACCATATAGACCATTTTCCTACAGCCATAACGTGAAAAGTTTATACCCAAAATAAATAGTTCAAACGGCACTAAACAGAGAAATGTGTTGTCTCTCAATTTCTGTTATTTTCTTAACATTATAGTTCAAATTTCCATCGGACTTGGGTGGTTTACGATGCAAGGTTAATAAATATCGAACTCCAAATCCTCATTGATAACACACAGTAAATACTTAAGAAAAAAACCATTTGAAAGCCGTACTTTGTTTGCGTAACCATCCTCTTGAATATATTCATTGCCAAATTTAGTTCAAGCGGTTTTGGAAAGGATTTTTTCTTAACTTTAAATTGATGTTAAATTCATTTTCATTGGTCACTATCCTCAATCGGACTAAGTACAGTCCAATCGAATGTCTTCTAAGAAAAATATGTTTCGCTTCCTTCGGTGGGCACGCCGTTACGTAATATGTGTATCCTATACTCTGCAGTAGGGTACAGCTATGCAATGCACAGTGTTCACCTACACCGCCACAGCCGAGATTCGCTTTCAAAACGTCATACTTTATCGAACTTAATATTATTTTCAAGAAAATGACCGTAGAATATGCATAATTAAATGTTGAAGCAAGTAAGTACCAATTTATTTATCTAATGCAATCCTAATTATATAGAAACACCGTTTAAGACCCCCAGATGAATGGAATAGTCCAACCAACTTGCACAGGATTTTCAGTCAAGGTGATGAGTCATACGCGTGGGTCACTAAGAGGGCTATTTTGAAGGATGTTTAGTGTGCATTTTAGAAAGAAAGGAATTGATATGAGACTGACTTCGGTCAGCTTGCGGCTTTGATAAGCCAACAAGGCTTCTTCGCGAGTTCCTGCTTGCAGGAGGATCTAAAATACATACATACATGCTTATTAGTAAATTCTGAATGTTAAGAGCAGAGGAGGGTTAAACTCATAAAGACAGTTCTGTACTTCCACCAGGGTTTTAAGTTGGGTCGTTGGTGCTGATAGAACCAGATTATATGATCTAGACAGCTTTGCTTCAAATAATTTTAAGTTTTAAACTTCTTGTGAAATGTTTATGATATTTTACACAGATCAGTTTGTACTAGAGCCAGCTGCTGACCTAATTTGAGCTATTAAACATTTCACAATATACAGAGCTACTGTACCATGGTTGTACAGTAATATGACTAAAGATACAGCCTCTAGACTTTAAGACACTTTGGGTGGTACCTACAGTATAATTTAATTTAGGACCAATCATGATTACAATAGTTAAGGGATCATGTATCACTGAGTTTGTGTATATATTGCTTTACATATGCAAATAGCAAAGCAAAGTAGTATTGCAACAGTATGCACATGTTTCCTGCACTCCTCTTAGCTAACAACTATCACGCTGGTAAGGATCGTTACTCTACCATGTATCATGCTGTGGGAAAAAGCTGCACTGTCTTGGCCTTGCCACAAACTGATGGTTTTGATGAGTATGTACTTAAAAAATGAAATCTACTAGTTTAGTCCACCAAAAATTGCACCAGGAATGATTAAATTATTGCAAAAGGTAACCAATCAAAAAATAAAACATTACATTAAATTTGTTATTTCTTTTAGATTTAATGATCAGAAACTACAGAGTATACTCACATCTCAGCTTAGGTAGATTGAGGTGTATCCAATGATGCGTAAATGTTACATGAATTGGTCAGAGTATGTACATGACACAAAATAAGAACATAAATCAAAATTTGCTGGCACCTTCATAGGGATATTCTTGCAGCTGACCGCGATTAATTTATCAAAATGTTGGCAAGTTTCTGCATATCTCTAGGCTAAAACCGCATCCTCATAGCATGTTTATAGCATAGAATTTTTAAAGTAGGTGGTATTTTCTGAATGCAGATCTGACAACAGCAAAAATATTTTTGTTTTATAATATAATAGAGATAAAAGAGCAAAGTAAGCTTTGGAAGAACATTTGCCTTATAACATCACAGACCACCTACTTGGATCTATTTTAGGGAAGAATCGAGAATTAAACCTGTCAAAATAAGTTCCACTAAATCAACCATATCTTGAAATAGGACAAGCTATTGAGCTGGAATGTTTAATTAGCAGTGTGGATTTTGTTTCTACGTTTCATGTCAGAGTTACATTGTCACAATAAAAGGGACTTGTGCTTGAGTACTTGGTATCATGCTTACATGAACACGTACATCATAACATGTATATGCATGCATGGTTGTATATGTAACGATAACTTTATCCCATTGTTCTGACACAGTGACACTGAAAATCAAAGACACCTATATTCATAAATCAGTAACATTAAAGACAAAAGTCTGCATGACACATTCATCAAATCTAATTACATTAACAATTTCATATTAATGGTTTTGTTCAATTTGCAATCCTACAGAACACAGTAGAGCAGCTTTAAGATGTAAAATGTCAACTTTGCAATCCTTAATTGGATAAATTTGCACCTGTAGGTCAATACTTGTAGTTTTGTTCTGCCTGTTTCTCATAAATTATGTGTGCTTCAGCAGTGGGGAGCACTGCATATTAAGTTACAAAGAATGGTCTTGAACCAAATGAAATTCAAGCACACTGTGCCTGGTTATTGTTTGGAGCATGATGAAGTTTAGCACAATACAACACTACCAAGGCAGACCAAGAAATGCATAATCCACCATTATAAGAAGTAAGTAACTTAGCAAGTATCCTGCAGAAACTGACTTCACCAAAACATACACATGTAATAGACTTTCAGCATTGAGTTGTCCTCTTGCATAGATGAAATCTTTGGAAGTTCTTCTTTATTGCATTTTACTTTGTGAACCAACATTTGTTTTACTCACTAAATTTGTAAGGAATTTTCATACAGAGATCCTCTTATAATACCTTCCTATGAATGTCTTCTATATTATAAAACTCAATGTAATTGGAACTTACATCATTTTGAGCTACCAGTTCATTTTCTTGACTGAAAGTATTTCGCTACACGCTGTAAATTGTAAAAATGTGCACATCATTTTTTCTTCTGTAAATGTAAGCCCCTATGCCATGACATGCAAAATCCAACATTCTTTTAATAATATTATGTACCAGCCCCCTCACCAATCTCAGAAATGTACTAGCCCCCTCACCAATCTCAGAAAGTGCACTAGCCCATGTCTTTTAAAACCAACTTTGAACAGAAAAAAAATTCTGACTTGGTGTTATAATTGCTGAATCTCCACTGAAATCTACCATTAAATTTCTATACAATCGAATCACTTCAGTACATGGATAAATTAATGCAACATTGGGCAAATCATGGTACAAAAAAAGTGGTAGAGCATGGACACTGTTACTAAGTCCAGATAATATGAATTGGAGAAACGAACACAAGAAAGTAGATAACAGAGGTATTCTTGTAAAAATGAATCTAATCAGTGTCTCTTGGTGAAACAAACAACTTAACATAAATACATTACATACCGGTACTTTACATTAACTTAGTGCGCGGAGGTACCGTTTGGCCACCGGCTGCTGCCGGGCTCCCTGTCGGGGTGTCACGTCCCAAGGAAGTCTGCGATCACTATTTAGTTATAAACAAGGTGTGTCAGAAAGCTTCAGGAAAGCTTAAAGTATATAACAGTTCAGGAAGAGAATATGTCCATAAGAGAAGAGGTCCAAAAAATGGTAGCAAAAGAGAAGCAAGTAAGAGTCAAACACAGACGGGTTGGTAATATAAAGAAAGGCCAGAACGGAAAGGTGGATCTTCAGGGGTAACCAGACCTCAGTCATAGTTATTGTAAAGTGGCGTGACGGACAGGCTATGGTGCCACTCGGAGAAGAGAACGAGCCACTCCTTGGAAACTAATTTACACATTCTATAATATGTATGTTTTTTTTTTTTTTCAGGAACTCGCAAAGAAGCCATCATTGGCTTATCAAAGCCGCAAGCTGACCGAAGTCAGTCTCTTAGATTCATATTTTAACGTCCATGATTATGAACTGTCAATTGTCAACAACTCTGTAACTGGACGACATATATTAATCTTGGAGTGACTCAAACTCAGGACCTTATGATTGAAAGGCTCGGCATTAACCACTGAGCTAACACTCCCTGTAGATTACTCGACCATAACTTGATTGTGCTCTACGCTAACAAATTAGCATAATAATAGTCATTACCAGAATTTAGCGTGGCAAACTCTTAAAGTAAACTACATAACAGCAATTAGCATGGCAAACTTTTAAAGTAAACTACATAACAGTAATTAGCATGGCAAACTCTTAAAGTAACATGCTGCATAATAACAATTAACACACAGAAGTTGTTATTGCAATGAAGGAAATATACAGTGGCCTCTGGCCCTGCACGTAACTGCTGCAACAGTTTCAGCTACTTTACAACTGGTGACTGGGGATGAAAAAGAAATGGTTTGCCCTGTATGAGCCAGTTCGGAGACACCAGCAGCTTATGATTACGTAACAGGTCAGAGGGTCGACTGTGAATAGTAGCGTCACTCGACAGCTTGCTTACACATATGCATTACTACAGCATTGTAACTCCAAATATCGATCGTTATATGTACTGAAGTAATTCTTATTTTTTTTGCAGTGGAGGATGAAATATCCATCGTTGATATTAAGCTATGGACAGTTAAGGCTTTGAAAGACTTGTCTTCGCTGTGAAGAGATTGCCTCAGCTTGCTCCAACGTTACAAACAACAACGTACTCTGAAGTAGCGACATCGGTGCAGAACCTATAGTATGCCTACTGCATGAATATGATCTGCACTGGTTGTAAAGGCAAAAGTATTTGAAGTCACAAACTGATCCAAATTTGTTATCTCATGATCATTCACATACAAAAAAAATCTTGAAGAGATGATTTTCTGTCGTATTAACATGATTTAGTAACATTAATATGACAAGCTATGACGATATTTCCCATGTTATAATTCATTGGTGCTATCTTTCTATATATTCCCGTAAACACTATAGATGCGACAAATTACATAGTAAATTATCTTAGCGTTTATACCGCGAACGCAGTATCATTATCACCCCCGGATATCTTTAGTCCTGAGGTGTACCGCAAAATTACATCTTTTCCGATGTAGGGAAATATTTTATTACCACAATCAAAAATATGTCCATTATCTTAACAATTTTCCCGTACATTCTCAGCTTAATCTCGTTTGTTATATTACTGCTCGCAACGACAACAACACAGATTTTATTCACAGATGACCCAAAGCGGAGGTCAAGCACAAAGATTCGTGCGTAAGTTGCATCCCGAACAGGCTTATTAAAGGGATAATAGAATGGCCACTAAAAAATACTAAAATTACAAACTTGGTTACTGTTTTAGAAGTATATAACACCCCTTAAAAAGTTTTATAAGGTTGTTAAATAAATATGTTTAAGTGAATATAGATCTGCAAATATGCTTACACAGTGATACAAGCTGACCAAAGCAGATCTTTTCCCTAACTTGATATGACTTAACTATAATATCATACCGGTATAATATCATATGCAGCTGTGGCGCAGTGGATAAAGGTGGTGTTATTTGAAGCAATGAGGCTTAGCATTGGGAGTTAGTAAAAAGTCATTATCTTCTTTATTTCGTGTTAAATTAATTTTATTGTGTGATTAAATCATAATAATAATAATAATAATAATGTAGATTTATATAGCGCCACTCCAGGAAAGGAGTAACTGCCCATGGCGCTTAACAAAGTGGAAAGCATCAACACTGAAATGCACAATAGAAAAAATGAGTCTTCATTAAACTCTCAAAAGTGGATAGATTAGAACAAGTTTGAAGAAGGTCTGGTAACTGATTCCAAAGACTTGCGGCAGAGTAAGTCAAACTTGTGAAACCGTAAGCCTTCACACGAGGTTTAGGTACACAGAGGTATGATTTGCTTGTCGAACATCATGTGAATACAGGGAGGTAAGATGATAGGAGGTTAGCAAGGTACACAGGCTGTTGTAAATCATGAGCATGAAATGCAAGTAGTCCTGAGTATTTTGAACTTTACTTGAAAGTCAATAGGGTTGAAGAAGATCCTTTTCAAGTAGGGTGGTATGACATCTTCTCTCCGCTCCTTTGACTCTTCGTGCTGCAGTATTTTAACCTTTTGAAGTTTCTGATTTGGAACTCAGGAAGTCCAAATATATGAGAATTTAAGTAATCACTAACCTGCCCATCAGTGAGAAGTATTGGTGGTAGTGCACTATGGCCGTAAATGTCATTTCAAATCAAGTGCAGACACCATCTGTCTAATTGGCCATTGATCAGTGTTAATCTTTTTTCCACGAAGAAGAGAAACAGTACAGGTATCAAATCTTCCTCCATCATTCACTGCCTTCTTCTTAAGTTCTCAACTAAGCCATATATGTACTGTAAATGTACTTCTTTCGTATTTCACTTTCTTAGAGTGTAACATCACTCTCTGCTTCAAGCATGTGCATGTCAACAACAAAGGGCAAATTTCATACATCCAATGAGATGTCATTCACTTTCGCTATATAAAAGGAGATTCTTGCAAGGATTCTTTACTTGTGCGGTCTGCCACATTATTCTGGAAGGCCTAACAATATACGAAACCATAAAATCTAATTTCAGCCAAATGAATTGAAATATAGACCTGCTCATCACAATTTTACAGGTCAACATGTTGGCTAAGAAATACGACTGCTAGGTTCATTAATTAGTGTATACAGTAGTCCCATTGCCATGATCTACCTAGTAATGATGAAAATTGATTAGTCACCTTGGGAAAAGGGCTAAATTTAGGATCAGGAGGGGCAAGGTAATGTGTTTTTGGGAATTTGGGTTAAAGTTAAAAACCATTGCCTTGGATTTTGTCAAAGTGACAGGGCACCATAACAGGTTCACAGGTTGAAAAACGTCCCAAGGCAGTTTTCAAACTTAGGAATGGCACCAAACATATTTCAAAGCGATAGAAAATAGTAACAGAAACACTAGAATGTATCAATCCTTCCTTCCAGATGCTTGATTTAGCTTATATTTTTCAAAATGACAGACAGATGTAGATAAATGCAGAATGATCACATGGGCTCCACAATTCTTTATTCAACAGCCACTGCTAAATAAGACTGTTTTCAGTTACAAAAATATGCTAGTGTTTCAGACAAGTTTGAACCATGACTTAGGCTGACATGGAAGTAATCTCAAGATCAACCTGGGGCACAGCACTTTTCTATCATCATTAATGGGGTGATTTTAAAGTGCAGTACTGCAAATGGTAGTGGCAGTGACTGAAAATTTGTGTTAGCTCTATCAATTTATTCAAACCCAAGTTGGAGATGCTATCACATGCACTTATCAGAACTTCATTCACATAATGATACTAAATTTTCTGTTATTTGGAAGGCGCTTTGCTCATGTATGATGAGTATATTTCTTGCCTTAAGTTAGAGATATAGTGAAAGACCTCCTATAAGACTTCCAATTCAGCTAAGTATAACAGAACATTTTTGGTTGTACTGCATGGAATAGTCAAAATTAAAGCATATATATATTCCACTTGACAATATTACACTAGGTGCTCAAACATACATAAGTAAGGATAACCTTTAGTGGTTCAAAGGAAACGATCTTCACACAAAATCAATCCCGCAAGTGTCAAATGTTTTTTACAAACTAAGCTGCCTAACTTACAATTTTTTTCTTTTGTCCCTTGTTGGTGGTTCATTTCGTCCCTGAGGGTATCTGGGTTTTTTTTGGTGACACTGTTTAGAGTATAAATATGTACCCTTACCACTATGGACTATGCCAATTCAAGTCAGATATTTTTGCAATTTGGGTCTTAACGACTCTAAAAGCACACATTTTACATATCTCAACCATTTAAGCTTCATGCCACTGCTTCGGCACTGTTTTCTGGTACGTAATACCTATATGCAAAACTGCACTCAACTGATATTTGAAATGATTAAGTAACACTAGAATGTGTCACAATAGGTACCAAAACAAAGCTTGACGCATTCCAAAATCTACTTTTCGACATAACACATGATACAGGCCGATGAAGGAAACATGCAAGAAAACCAAACAAAGTGAAAAGACATTCTCCCATTAAAATCTACTTGAAGTTGAAGCATACTACTACTCTACTAGGGCCTACAATTGAAGTTATATGCCTAAGTGACTAACTTTCTGTTACTTGATTGAGGCAATGCCACTAACAGTAACAGTAGCCATAGCAATTTGACAGTATGTGCTGAAGTACGTTGATTGCCGTGTTAGGCTTAACTGTGGCATTCTATATCTTACTTAGACTAGACCAAAATAAACTTACCTTAGACCTTTGTGACATTACGTAGGATTTGATATGGCCTAACCTAACCTTATGCCTGGCCAAACGAAGACTCGGACTAGGGTATGCCTTAAGTTAGGTCTACCGTTACAGGCGTTAGCCCACACAGTTACCTTACAACACAAGTTGTTAGCTTGCTACATTCAAAACTTGCACACTGTGAAAATTTCAAATACCTCTATCTTGTGCATCCATTTTCTCTGTGTAAATTGTATTTATATAATTCCCATAAAATCCGAGAGCCTGCTTCTGATTGTTAATCTACTATGCATCGTTGCTATATCACTACCAGAGAGTCTAGATAAAAAGTAAACTCATATTGTCTTGTGTGTGATAATGAAGCTTTCGTAGCAGACAGCATGCAGACGGCTGAGTTGACACATCCTGCTGGGTTCGCATGTCATAATTTTTGTAAACAAAAACAATTTTGGACGCTTCTATATTGTACAGGTAGATACATTTATTAAGGAGGCACAATATGTCTAGTTTACACGTTTTTCTGATAAAGAAATGCTGATCACAATTAAACTACTATATTGATTACTAACGTATGAGGTAAAAATGTGTCAAGTAATCACGTTGAGCAGCTTTTGGTACAAAATAGTTGATAACCCCGCTATACAAAGGTCAAGTGGCGTGTTCAGAAACAGGATACTGACAGTATGCATGCATTGCATACCAAACATATCTGTCGTAGGCCATCATCATATCATGGTTTGACTTCGGATTTCTCAAATTTTAGTGAACCACGGATAAGAGAATGTGATATGAACATGTACATGTTAATATATACAACTACTACCGTGAACTACTAACAGGCTAAATCCTTAGAGAGAACGTACACCAACAGTTTATATTTTGTTACAGTCCCATAATTTCTTTGTTGTACATTATTCTCTCATAGGCCTATATTAATTACTAATTACTATTCATTTTGGTATTAAATATGTATTAATATATAGATAGATATAT
>JAIPMN010037095.1:0-23860 GCA_020650975.1 Apostichopus californicus
AGCTTCGATATGTACTTCCTTGTTTAATATATGTTATTATATCGCCAACCGTTTCCTGTCCTTGTTACCTTGAAGACTTCAAATCCACTACTTTGATCATTGACTTGGCTGTATTTTCATTGTTGTTGTTGTTATTCCGCAATCAGAACCGTGAAGATTCTTCCAGAAGATACCGCGGTAATCGTTGGACGAGTATTCCCCATTAAGATTGGAGTAGCCGCAGGAATAGAAATTTGTCTCATAAACCGGATTTTTGTTTGCGCAGCATTTATAATAATAACCACTACAGCAATTATAACATTTATGAGGATAATAATAATAACAATAATAATAATAATAACAATAATAATAACAGTCAGAGTACTCGTATCTACCCGTTTCTACGGGGTTGTTGAATGAGTAGCAGTTGCTGGTAGAGCCCGTGCTACTATCGTCTGGATACCACCAGCCACCTCGGTGTTTTTCTGCGCAGTCGAAGGTACTCGATCCATCGTTGTCTTGATCGTGCGTACTAAATCGATGCCCTAAATTTGCTCCCATAGCATTGTAACCTGGAAGGATATTAGCAAATACTGAATGAAGGTATTTTCTTGTAAAATACGAAGTTTTTTCCTTTTATATATATATACTGGACATTATTAAGTCACTTTAGGTTCGTTTGCTATATTTGTCGGTTATAATTGCGTTTGTTATTTTGTTCGTTTAAGTTGGGCTTACGTTATATTGTTTGTGGTTTCATATACGAGTTCTAAATTATCGTAAGGGAGTTTACAATATTGAACAAAGGAGTCAAGTTTGCGAATTTTTACTGGAGCGATTCCAATTCTGTAAATTCGTCTGTGACCTCATTTGAGAACATCGTTAATTACGACAATATTTTTCTGAATGTCAGTATTGTATTTATATTATTATTTCGTTTCCTTTGACAAATACTAATTAATAATATAGTAGTGATTGACAGATTAGCAGAAATGTAATCGGTGCATTTTTTGAAGAATTCACTTTCGGCATTTTGTAAAATATATAGTTTTGACTGTTCAATATATGATAGGTGCTCAAATAAGAGGGAGGGTAATAAAGTGTTTGGTTGTATCATTCATGGCATCATATTCTCTCGTGATAACGTCTTAACTTTCATACTGACAGATTTCTTCCATTTGATATCGATGAGCTAATAGTTTACCATATGATTATACATTTCTAACGATAAGAAATACGGCAAGTAATGCTCTTTAAGAATGTAACACATACAATTCGTCTCGACTGATCTCTTTAAAAAATGTCCGAATTATTTAATACTTTTTTTTTGTTATTATTGTAATATCATTGGCCTCTCAATCAATGTAATAAACAAATATTGCATGGTCAAATGAAACTTAATTTTCTTTTGTTTGGAAATGATAAAGTCGTTCTTTAAGAAATTAATTAATTCACTCTTTAATAACATATTTCAATCACAAAGTAAGCTGAAATGCTGCAGCAGTTCTTAGGTTTCCAGACTGGTTATTATTCCTTTATGTTTTAAGTTCGACATATGCGAGGAAGCAGACGCTACTAACTATATAAGAGTGGTTGATATGATATATTATGATGTTACAACACTATATCATTTTACCAACATGTGCTAAACTACAAGGCAATTGTATGATGAGCAATGCGCACGGGACTCTAAGCTCTACGTCTAATACAGTTTGACATTAGTATATACACTAGATGTATAACATGACCTGAGTATATGTAAGAGTACAAATCCAAGAGTGTGACGACTACATATAGTTTTGCAAGAATGATATTACGTAATAACTACAAATCTGCGTATGGTTGACATTAAGCACAATACATACCAGCATTTCCATTGTAACCACGCAAAGAGAGTCGGTATTTGTCTCTCTCGTTACTGATACTGAAAGATGAATAACGGCTGTGGTATGTTGATCCTTCCGTGTTTGTCTTTTCTATAAAGAGTTGGTAGGCTTTTTGATTTGTCAATTTGTATATTTTATCGTTGCCAATCCAATGATCTCCTGTTGGGATTCCAAACCCGTTTTTGTACTCATTCCAGTTTCGATAGAAGCTGCCGGAGCTACTTGTACGTCGTTGCAAAATCTAGAATGAAAATCAACGAGTTTATCGATTGGATGTGAGTAATATATGAAATATCTCATTTGTACAACAATAATTTAAGGAAATTAATTGGTGAAGGTCAATATCCGATTGGATTAAAGCGATAGGAAGATGGATCAATTTAATCAAATAATTGAATTATTTAATTAAAATGTTAGTGAAAGAAGTCCTGTTATATGAGAAAATAAAAAGTTAACATGGTAAAGTTCTGTTTTTTCAATAGTTAAAACTCACTGTCCAACCACCACTAGAATCCGATTTGTTTTAAATTGATAGGAAGATGGATCAATTTAATTAAATAATGTTATGATTCACTACCAATGTTAGTGAACGAAGTCCTGTCATATGAGAAAACACAAGTTAAAGCATTGCTTGTCAATGGCTAAACTTACTGTCCATCCCCCCCTAGACATTTCACAAAAAACTTCAAACCCGGAGCTTCCAGCGGGATAAATGGTATATTTTCCGTTATTTCTTCTACCCGCTGTGTGAAGATCAGAACAATCTCTCGGTCCACTGCGGGTACATGTAACACCATCACCTTCAAACCATTCGTTACAGTAACATCTACGGATATCATTCCGCTCCTCGCAGGTTGCGTCTGCACTACAACTGTACCTCTCACTTGTGAGTACGTTACTGTTGCAGGTTATTCGTAAGGAACAGTCAGAATTAATGTATGATTCACCTTCCTGGAAAGATAAATGTTAGACGACATTTTTCAAATATAGTAAAATAAATGTTAATTTGTTACATTTTTAACGACTTTTGATGACACACTGAATTAAAACTAATATACGGTCATGAGCGTTTTAAATATATTAAGTAACGTTCATCGTTCTGGGTGTATCATTATTGCGTTGCCATATCTATGTATTTACGCTAGGTCTAAATGAATTAGAGGCAAAGAATTTAAGATACCCTAAAAGAATCGTACTGACCCTAACTACACTTCCTTTGGCATCAACGAAGCAGTTGTGGGTGCACGTCATTCCGTCCCCTTGGTAGTTTTGATTGCAGTAACATTTACGGACACCGCTCCTCTCATCACAGGTTGCGTGATCACTACACTGGTAACTCGTCTCTATAATTTGGTTGTTGCTACAAGTTGATCTTTGTGTACATCTTGAATTGATGTAAAACTCGCCTTCCTAATATAAGATATTCAGTGGGAAAAAATATAATAATAAATGAATTTGGATTTGCGGTTGTCACAGTGAAATGTACGGCATTGCAAGAATGGCTGGCAAATTTCATTTTCTTTTCTGGCAAAGGGTATCAACTTTTAAAACAGTTTAATGCGGTCTTTGCAGCCAACTCTGATGTTGGGGGCCTAGGGATTTACATGATTGTTTTGTTTAAAGTAGCTGTCAAATGTTGCATTCCGTGAAGGTTTATTACCACTAAAAACTCATCTTACAATACGTTTGAAACGCACTATTTAGGTAAGAAGTATCCAATAATATTGTTTCAGGTTTATAAAGGAATGCGCACCCATAGAAGTGATATTATGCTTCCCGACTTAATGTAAAACATCCCTTGACTGACACTTTTGCCTGGCCTGTCGAATAAAATGGGGTCCAAGGTCCCTGCCTAACCGCGATGCACACGCCACACGGTTATCTATCAATGTATCGCAATAATCGACAAGTTTAATTAGTTAAAGATTTGCTTCAAATTATTTTGACAATGAATTAAGATCAAAGCAATTTAAATGGCCTAAAAGAACTGTACTGACCCTTAATACACTCCCTTTGGCAGCAACGAAGCAGTTGTGGGTGCATGTTATTCCGTTCCCTTGGTAGTTTTGATTGCAGTAACATTTACGGACACCGCTCCTCTCATCACAGGTTGCGTGATCACTACACTGGTAACTCGCCTCTATAATCTGGTTGTTGCTACAAGTTGATCTTCGTGTACAACTTGAATTGATGTAAAACTCGCCTTCCTAATATAAGATATTCAGTGGGAAAAAATATAATAATAAATGAATTAAGGACAATGCAACATTCGCCCGACTGTTCTAGGGTATGAACTTTTAAAAGGTTTTTGAGGTATTTGGAGCCAACTCCAATGTACTCGGACTAGTGATTTGCCATAAGAAAATAATAGCTGAAACATGTTGCATCCAAATGCTTATTGCAACTTAACACTAAAGCTACAATTATTTCTAATCGCAAGACTTTGGTAAAAAGTTATCATGACTTTGTATTTAATATGTATAAGAGTATGCACACCCGTTTAAGTGGTATTACGATTCCCTTCTAAATGTTATATATCCCTTGACTGACAGGTTGCCTGAAACGGCGACAGAAGCGGGGTCCATGGCCCCTGCCTAACCGCGATGCAAACGCCACACGGTTATCTGTAAATGTATTGCGATAATCGACAAGTTTAACAGTCAGAATTAATGTAAGTTTTACTCTTCTGAAATGATAAATGTTAAACGACATATTCTAGTGAAAGTAAAATCAAAGTTTATTTGGTACAACGCTTGGTAACGCTCTTTGAGTAAAACTGAATTTGTACTATTGAATGGTCGTGAGCATTTTAAATATGTTAGGTAAAGTTCATAATTCTGGGTGTAATTGCTTTGGGTGCCTTGTATTTTGCTAGGTCTCAATAGGAAGACTTTTGCAAGAACATGTAAAACGAATAAAAGAGGTGTAAATCAATATCAAAAATAATCATGAAAATTAATAACAGATATAATAAAGAGTAAGGTCAATCAATTGAAATCCAAGATTTTATGTTTTAGTGTACTTTTCATGTTATATATTAAGACTTGTAAACGGCATCAAATAAACTTACTGCTAGTACGAAGCCTTCCCCTTGAACGTAACAGGCACATTGCTCTTGAGGTATGCAGCGGTCTCCAAGAACCATGTGGTTTTCTGGACAAAGACATCTCTCTGGTTCCGCTGGATCCGGTATGACACAATCATTCGGATTCTCACAAGTTCTTTCACATGTATTGTCAAAATTATCCTTGTTGGATGAGCACCAGGTAATGGGTAAATCTGGGAAAATTGAAATCACCACAAGTTTATCCTAGCTTGAAGTGCTAACTCGCTGTTATGAGAGAATCGTGTTACCATCGTAATGCTCTGGCCGCTCGGATGATTTGCTGATTGTTAACATAGGATCAAATGTTAGCCTGATTTTTTATTGTTAAGGGCTCATTCAACTTATTCTCATTTATGTCACACACACAAATAATATTACATTTTCAAGTATTCGACTATGGGAAACAATCAATATAGTTGTGTGTGATAATCATTTCCTCCATTGAAACTTTTCTGTAAGCATTTTTTAATTTCCGCTTTGACTACAACATATGGAGAAAATAATTTTAAAAAAAGTCTTACCTCTTATTCCTTCGACACCCCCAAGACTTGTTATAGAATAATTCCCCCATTCATCGGCAATGCGAAAGTTATCGTATGTCAAGGAATATGACTGGCCTGCATAATTCTCTAGCTCGATGCGCAGCTGGTACCTATTTTGGTTTATCAAGTGAGATAACTTTTCATTACCAATCAGAAATTCACTGCCTAAGAAACCAATTCCGTTTTTGTATTCGTCCCAGGTTCGATTAAAACTGATGGATCCACCAACACGTCGTTGTATGACCTGAAGAATTCAAAAGATAGGTATACAACTAACGGATTAATTTAATTATCTGATGATTTAACATTATAGGCACATTTTGCGGCTCACATCAAATAGGATAGAACACATTTGTGATGTTGCGTTTTATGTTATCTTTATACATATTTAGATCACTATCATAGGTGTGCACAGAATACAAGTTTTCTAATCGTACTAAAATTCAATGTAATTATACTGAGTAGTTTTGTTTCCGATATTAGGTTTCAAATATTCATACATCGTACAAGATATATCATCCGAAACTCTGTAAAACGAAAATGTGTCTTCGAGAGTAACGTCTGTGATTGTAAGTGTTCACGTCTTGAAATATGTCACTTACTGTCCAACCTCCAGATGTAGTGTTGTGATCACAATATGTCTGAAATGGTTCCGGATACTGGTCAGGCTTAATCAGGTATACACCGGATTTGGCGTTGGTAGGAGAGCATTGGTTAAGTACTTCATGACAATCCCTTGGATACTCCGGAGTTTGGAATAGAAAATACTGCAAGTCTAGCACCACGATAATGTAAAGAAAAAGATGAGAACAAATCGTAAAACTTGTGCAGATACAGTTCCATATGTAAAGAATTATTTCAAGAGAAATATAATATATGGCTACATGGCAATATATTTGTTTAAACTACACAGTAAAAATATGGTGTTAACTACTATGAACCATAAAAAAGGGTATCCAGCCATTTTCGGCTAATATTCATAGCGGCTAATTTAAGCAAGTATAATTTATTTGAAATGAAAATCTAACGCAAAGTCACTACCGTGAATCTGAGTCGACACGGTCACAGAAACTATCATGAAAAGTAACAGATTCTTCGACATGAGGGTATGATTTGGACCTATTTTCACCTTACAACAATCTAAGGTTTATCAACACTGACCTGAGATTTGAAAGTGCCAAATTATTGAACGAGCCTACAGTATACATAGTCTAAACTAATTGCGTGTTTTGTCCCTTCTGTTACTGTAACGTGCCATTTAGCCTCTGAAGAAGGTCCTGCTAGGATCGAAACGTCAGGCCAACTTACTTTGCACAAATGTCTAACAAAGTATGAATACATATAATCGGAACTATCTTGATTGCTTGAAATAAAAATTGAAGAATGACTTGTATTTCTTTCAATGTTATTATCGCTAAGAATCTACAATTTACCCCAATCAGCGCTAAAACTACTTCAATCTACAGTACAAGGAAATTATTGAGAAATGTAAGTCATTATTTATCTTACAAATTGAAATAGGAGAAAGTAAAACATAAGAAGTACATCTAGATGTTTTTTTTTTATCTAAATTAAACTTTTTCCGGACTATTATTTAGATAACAAATTTCTCTTATTTGGTTAATTCTCGGTAGTTTATATTAATCGTTACCCCTACGGAACTAAACTTACTTGAATCGTTGACTCTTGTGCTTGACGATATCTGAGGTAACAAAATATTAAAGGGAATGTACGATTAAGTGAAGTACATTCTAAAGAAACAATATTGAGTTAAGAAGGTTTTACTAAGGTCAATGTATAACAAAATACAGCACGTTTTCCAATCTATTACACCTTCACTTTAACAGATCCTATCATTTTAAGTTTTAATAAAGCGAAATCAAATTTTATAGCTCATTAATTTAAATCGGATTTCGCTATTTGATGCAAATAAATGAACAATTTTCAATTTGTAAATTATGATATAAAAAGGTGATAAGAACGGGAAAAACATTCACATGCCAAATTCTAAGCAGTAATATCATGTTTTGCAATCTTAATATTTATATAACATTCATTTTACTGCTTATAAGCATAGCTAAGATTAAAAGTAGGTTTATTGAATAACTTTATTATTTTGAAAATATGATTATATGTCTGTTTGCATGTCTTTTAATACGTCTTATTCTCATTACTATACACAAAACAATCATAGGTCACCATACGTCTATCTTAATTAAACGATCATAACAACGATAAGCATACGAAAGTAATAACTCCCTGTGCATTATGCTCATCGAAATGTGAATGATATATGATCTGAGAAAGCGAAAAGAAAACTTACAATATATTATTGAAAGAAAACTAAGAGTACAAACAACTGCGATATCCATGGAATAAAAAACAAATTGAGACCTTACCCACGTCCTTAAGAAAAACATGTATCCGACTGTACATTTCCCCGCATACTATTTTTGTTTGGCAGTAATAAATGTTGTTCATTGCAGGTGTGTTTTGAGTTATAAAAATAAAAAATAGCTGATATAATTAGGCTTTTATCAATATAAAAGAAAACTTGATGACAGCCAAAGTTTTTTGGCACGCTCCTAAGTTGCATATTATTAACCAAAAGCGGTATTTTTACATGTTCGCATACTAAGAACATCTCTTAAAAACGGTGATTTTAAGATTCATGACGTGTTGCAATGTGTTTGTGTCCCTCATACGATTCCGTAACCTATTACCACCAATGAAAAGGTCTCTATTATGCGGAAACGATGCAATTCAATAATTAAACATTTTCTGTTTGGAAAATTAATTAAAAAAAATGAAATTATTGCACAAATCTCGAACTATGTGCAAACGTATTCTAATTACAATATTCATCAAATTGTATTCTATTTTCACAATGAGACACTTAGATCTGTCCTTCTTGAAAACAAAATGAAGAAAATTCATGATCCATAAACTTTGATCTCCTAGTGGTGTTCGTATAGTAAGCTAAGTGCAATTAACAGTAGCGGGAAATTGGATACATTATGCTAATGAGGTACTTATACAATGGGACAACGTGCAATTTACCCTTAAAAACTTTAAAATAGCCAAGTTTTGAAAATATATAAAAAAAAAAGAGTAACAAAAATTTATACAAATTCATCCGTTGTGAAAAAAATAGTGTTTGTTTCGATACGCACAAGCCATTTGATTGACTTGGGCAAGCATCACAACACAATTGACCTTTTCGTCTACAACATCACAAAACACGTTTACGTTTAACGCCCTAGCTACTGACGCTAATTGTCAATATTCGTTCGCCTGAAAACTACAACTGTATAATATGTGAGTACGACATTTGTTGTTACAACTTTTTGCTTTATCATAGAAAATATGTCGACCTTTTTAGAAATATTGTACTCAGAACGTATGCAATAATTGAGGCGTTCAATGTGCATACATTATGCAGAGTTATCTGCAACCTACGGAAACATGGTTACAGTCATAAAATATATTTTTATAAATAAAAAAAGTTTAAGATCGCAGTAGAAAATATTTGGGCAAAGCCTTACACTTGATGGGAACTTTATTTCCTTCCTGATCCAAAAAGGATAAAAATCTTTACAACACATGTGGTGGACAATTGCGAACTTCTTACAAGAAATGCTAAAAATTACGATTCACGCTCAATCAAAATAACCTTATGTATAGCAAAATACAAGTGAGCGTATTCATAACCAAAACTGTTTTGATTACCCTTTGTGCACATCAGCAAAAGCAGATACTCTTTCGGCAACTTTACGTTTTCTGTATCTATTTAAGATAGAAAACCAAACTCGAACGCCCAGAACATCGCCGTGAACCCTAAAATAGCTCCCATGAAAACACACACTTGTTCATAACAAAACGTGCATGATTTTTTTTTTTGACCTTTGGTTGGCGTAATTCTCTGAAGTATCATAAATCAAGGATAACACATAATATCATAAAAACACTTGTTTTTCTTTTCTTCTCTTGATATAAAAGGAAGTCTCATTTGATGCCTGTGCGCAAAGCTTTGTATAATAGAAAGTTATATATTACGTTGAAGGAGGAAATAATTCAGATATATTGCATAAAATGCCCGATCCGTCTATTTAAGTAAGACATCATATTTTTTCTACTGAATATAACATATTAGAATCAGTGAGTATTTTATTTGTGCGCTGGTTCAGGAAAACTCTTACATGGTTTACATGTGCTGAGATTATCCGATAATTCGTTAATTAAGTATGTCGGGAGAAAGAAGCTAATGATATAACGATCGTGCAGAAATTCTTCTTCAAAAAGATATTTTTGTCAAAGTAATTATGATTAAATCTAAGTGTCTAAGTAAACGATATCTGTTAACGTTAAAAGAAATAATAGGTAACTGTTCAACAGACACATCAAATTTCAAATATGACTTATCGTAAAACAATTTATAGAGTTTCTGTAAAGTTATATCCATTTTGAAAATTCTTGACAATCAACATCATCTAGATTCCCTCAAAACAACACGATTTTGAATTATAGCCGTTCTTGTCCACGTGATCTCGTGTTGTATGGTAACATTTTCAATACTTTTAAATTACAGACTTTACAAGGAAGAAACGAGGAAATGATGGCTACAAGCCTGTCTTCTCGACAACGTGGCAAAAAAAGCTCTAAATCATAAACTAGAACATTTCTACAGTTCTGTTCTTTTGAAAAACAGAATCAGGAACTTTACAACGGAAACATTTGATTTTTTTATGATACTTTATTTTTTTATTTACAGTACAAAACGGTGTTACTTGGCTTTCAAATATTGGTTGCCAAATTACCTGTATCAAATATAATGTGTTTTGGGGATGTTTGGCAAATAATTGTTGATCATTTTAAGTGTTTCTTTTTGTGTATTTGCATGATGTACTAATCAATATATATTCGTACGTACGTGCCTGTAGTGAAGAGTGTGATACATTAATGCGCTTATTGTGTTATGTTTTACATTTACCTTCCCTGCGAGCAAATGTCCAAGTTGTTGTCAGGTATATATTGTATTACTTAAATATATTAACAATTTCGTGAACGAGAATTTGAAAGTGTTGGAATGCTTCTATTGTTGAATTGATGTATATCTGTTTTTGTAGTTTAAAATTGATTGTTAAATATTTCACACATAAACTGTTACAATACTGAGGTTTTCTTAGCTCGTCTTGAAAAAAAAAATGTTCAGCTATATTGCGTAACACTGCCATTTTTATGTACACGAAAAACCCATCAATACTTTATGTTGACAAATTATACGTCTGTGTTTTAGGAATTATGCTTCTTTTGAATATTAAATGCAACAGATTAATCACATCAGTAGAAAGTTGTAATGTACTTATTTATCATTTCCGTATGCATATTTGTTTTTATAAAAAATCAAAAGATGAACTTTATCTATTTTATCATAATAGTTCGGCAGTCATTTTGACGGAGAGATAAATTTTGAATTCGGAAAATATGAATTATTTTAGGAATTGACAGAACAAATTGTCATCGTGAAGGAATACTTTCTCAAGTCGTTTTTTTTTTAATTTGTTACTTGTTTTATACGTTCGCATTTTTAATTTCATGCGATATTTTCTTTGATAAACAAATTATTAGTTCACAAGTTAATCATAAAGGTTTTATCCTTAGAATAGGTACGTAATCATATGTAGGGTTTCGAAACCCATATGTATGTATGTTTGTATATGTGATCTTCCCGCAAGCAGGAACTCGCGAAAGAAGCCATGGAGGCTTATAGACTCGCAAGCTGACCGAAGCCAATCTCTCGGCACACATTCATTTAACGTCCATGTCGGGAAGTTGTTATTGAACAACACCCTTGCCAGACGACACACATTGCTGTCGGCGGGGAATCGAACCGAGGATCTCATGACTGGGAGACGCCGGCGTTAACCACTAGGCTATACACTCCGCCTTATGCTCTTGCTACAAGAACGTTTAGGCTTCTTGTAAACCAATTTACAGAGTTTCTGTAAAATTATATCCATTTTGAAAATTCTTGGCAATAAAAACCTCGTGTAGACTCACTAAAAACAACACGATTTTGAATAATAGCCGTTCTCGTCCACGTGATCACGTGCTGCACGGTAAAATTCTCAATATTTATAATTACAGACTTTGCCGGGAAGAACGAGGAAATGATGGCTACAAGCCTGTTTTGTCGACAACGGGGCAAGAAAGCTCTAGATCATTAATTATAACATTTCTACAGTTTTGTTTTTATTAAAAACAGAATCAGGAACTTTACAACGGAAACGCACAGCGAGAAGATATATACATTTACGATTGAAATTAGGAGCTTGATACATTTTAAGAAGGAATATTAGGATTGACATAGCTTGGTCATACAAAAAAATTAAAGACAAACTACAGAATTATTAAGATAAACATTTTGTACATAACACTAATGGAGACGATTTTTCAGTATTATGCTAGTATAAAACGGTGATATTTGGATTTTAAATATTGGTTGTCAAATTACCTGTACCAAATATAAGGTGTTTTGGGATGGTTGGCAAATACTTGTTGATCATTTAAGATACATTATATTTTCTCTTGGGGTATTACATGATGAACTGATCAATACATATTCGTACGTACTTGCCTGTATTGAAGAGTGTGTTACATTAATACGTTTATTGTGTAATGTTTGACAGAGACCTGCCCAGCGAGCAAATTTCCAAGTTGTTGTCAGTTATATATTGTAATACTAAACATATTAACAATTTTGTGAAAAGCCAATTTGAAAGTGCTTGGATTGCTCAAATGGGAACTGTTACAATACTGAGGTTTTCTTAGCTCAGTTTGAAAAGAAAACAAAAACAAAAACGTTTCAGCCATACTGCGTAAAGCTGCTATTTTTATGTACACGAAAAATCTATCAATACTTTAATTTTGACATATTAAACTTCTGTGTATTAGGAATAATTTTTTCGAATATTAAATCCAACAGATTGATCATATCAGTATAACGTTGTATATATAGCAATTAAGATATTCAACTTATTTAAAAGTTTAATTATCATTTAAGTATGGATATTTGTTCTTTTAAAAATCAAAAGCTGAACTTTATTTATTTTATCATACTAGTTGGGCAGTCATTTTGACGCAGAGATAAATTTTGTATTCGGAAAATATTAATTATTTTATGAATTGAAGGAAAAAATTGTCATCGTGAAGGAATAACTTCTCAAGTTTTTCTTTGATATTGTTACTTGTTTTATACATTCGCATTTTAAATTTCATCCGATATTTGCTTTGATAAACAAACGATTAGTTCACAAGTTAATCATAACGTTATTTTTCTAAGCATAGGTTAATGGATACATCATCATACGTAGGGTTTCGAAACCCGTATGCACTCGTTACAAGACCGCTTAGGCTTTGCACGCAATATGGACGAGAAACTTGTTGTATTAAAAACAGAATTGTATGACTTTGAGATTTATTTAAGAAATAACATTTAGACATTTCAATATGTATATATATTTTGTATGTTTCAAAGTTCTCCTTCAAGAGATTCGTGTTGATTTTAAATAGTTTAGCCTCTAAAAAGACATATTATACGTAGATTTTCTGCCTAGTAAATTTCTGCTGTAGATTTTCTTTTATGTGTTTGTTTGATTCTCAAAAAAAGCAATGATTTAATTAATAATTGGGTATCAACAAATGATACAGAATGGACAGTACGAATAGTGGGGCTATCAGAAGAAAATATAAGGGCAAGATAATAAATGCAATAAAGTAATAAAGAGAGATAATTGTGTTTAGAATAATGCTCGATAACGCACAAGTTTTGAAAAAAAAACATATCTAAGTTTTAAGAAAGTTACAGTTAAAAAGAGCGGATAGCTCACCAATCGTAATATTCTCTACAAATACTCGAGATAACAAGTCAGCGCAGGTACACCGTTGTTATATTTTATATGTAGAAAAAAAGTACAGGATTTTTTTAAATCTGAAGTTAATGAAGTACTGAGTTCCAAATTGTCAATCAGTAAAAAAAATTATACAAGTAAAACAAATTAATTGTAATTTTACTTTGTAGAAATTAATTTCGTTTTATTAGTATGTTAGAGACTTACCCGAAAACCATTTGAGTTTAAAATCAGCAACACCGCAAAGACGAAAATATAGTTGCTTCGAAGTTCTGCCATTGATCCAAAATGAAACAGAGAAAAAAGGGTGCACGAAATAAAGGAGATACTTGCTGACCTTCTGAGACACTAACAGAAGTAATGAAAGTGAAATCGTTACACAAAGAGGGACCTTCATACGTACGGATGTCCATTTACACCACGTAATTTATCAGTTGGTCACATTTAAGATCCATAATCTATGCAATCTAGTGTGTCCCATATCGACATCTGTTATATTATGTTAGTGTCATTATTAGTACAAGATAAATATGTGCTATATTTACTTAGAAGCTCTTGTATCTCAAAGTGTTAGTTAAAAGAACTAATCAAACACAAGGAAATTATAATAATGGGTGTTTACATCTCATACAATAAATGTCAAATTATCTGTATTTGAACCATTACTGGATTAAATGACTATATTTTATTTGTCTTAATCTTGCCACATATGTTTACGAGTTAACAAATAATAAGTCGAATAGAGAAGGTGAATGATAAGCACTAAGAACTGTGTTTCTTCGTCGTTTAAAACCTTTCTATTGATATGGGACACCATGTATGCAAAGGACGCTCACAACGTATTAAAATACTTTAAACATCAAATTGCTTGGACTCGTGACATATCAATATCAAACAGCACCTTTTGAATATTAGACGAATCACAGGAATAGTTAATTAGGGCTGGCCTATCAGTGATTAGAGTCATTATATTTTACGATGTGGTTTTGTTTTTATTTACTAGGGAGTTCAAAATTAACAATAATTTGGTTAAAACAACAACAGTAATATTGTTTTTCCACCCGATAAGCATGGCTCGCACAGTAAGTACTGTTCATGTCCTGTAACATTTGTTTGAACAAAAAGTAGTAATAACTGATTGATACACGGTTGTGGGACATAAGAGTAGTTCCTGTGCCAACCATTTGATGCGAGTTCTTTAATACGCGATTCTAAAATGAAGTCACATCTAGTCGTTTTATGCTATAGGTAGGTCTATGGGTATACCCGAACATGGCCTTTCTTCAATCTTGGTTTGACGAATTGACGTTATTTAAAGAGAGTTGTGAACTGGAATCAACGGTACAGTACCTACTTAACTTCAAACACATAGCTAGTACAGTAACTACTGGTGCCACATGTGACACATGTAACTACTGATCATGTCCCACAGCCGTGTTCGTAATACGGTAACATGAGTTACTGTACTAGCTATATGTATCGGATGGTTTTCCACATATCAGTCCATTGTTTTTTACAATATCACTCATGCATTAAACTGTTCAAATGATACAATTCACTTTAATGATCATGACCAGGAACTACCCATTTCATACTCAAGTTGACGGTCTCCATGATATTTATTATGATTTCAAAGTACCTTAACTGCTTTAACGTTACACAATCATTTACAAGGTAATGCCTTCTATTTTCCTTGCTAGTAAGTACAAGGTACTATATGCTAAACAACGTGGTTGGTAATTAACGATACTTAACGGAATCGTATGGACGTAAAAACCGTATGATATCACGTGATTGAGCCACGTAGCACTGTTCCACGTGTTCGATATGATGACATCACAAGGAAATACATCTTGAAAAATGACAAATCGTGGCTGGACTCTTTACTAAAATGAGACAAAGGCATATTGCCAGACGTTATTATCTGTGCCAAGAAATCGGAGTTCATACTTCTTGTGTTAAAGCATTTGCCCCATTCCTCATATAACCTAGTAGAGGTATATGACTTAGTTGTGATTACAGGATTGTATTCAGAATGTAGTGACAGAGGATCAAAGTGAATTATTATATAAGCCTACTTAAGAGATCATATTAAATATTACTGTGTCAGACAAAATGTTTGTCACTGGATTAATATAATAACTAGTAGCAAGAAACAACCAAACGGTTGTACCCGCATATATGCCGTGAGTTACCCTGAATGATATAGATGGGTTTATAGTACATGGTGATTTGACCAAATTATACAAACATATGTCTTTAGTGTCTCTAATTGTAATATTACAACAAGGAAGTAGGCGGTCTCAACGACAAGCACTGTGACATATCGGAGGAGAGCCATCGCCTCATACTTATAAATGATAGGCGCTTATTCAAACACATATCTAGCAATATTTCAGTAAATTCGACAATAATAACTCATTGTCGGAATATTATTAAATTTCTCTCGTGTACTCCACCATTTCCTCCCATTACGTCTAAGTGTTTTTATTTTTACTGTACGTAGTAGCCTATTAAAGTCCTAACCATATTATTGTTACTGAAAACTTTTTCGATCAATATAGGAAATACCATTCCAAAGACGTTTAAAATATTTCTACCTGATTATGTTTGTGTTATGTCCCACCCTCTAACACAACAAGATCACTTTGAATTACT
This sequence comes from Apostichopus californicus, assembly GCA_020650975.1. Taxonomy (NCBI): domain Eukaryota; kingdom Metazoa; phylum Echinodermata; class Holothuroidea; order Aspidochirotida; family Stichopodidae; genus Apostichopus; species Apostichopus californicus. The sequence goes on from JAIPMN010037095.1 coordinate 16,082, forward strand.
GGTAGCAATTCGGTAATAAAATATTCGGCGTCCCATACTGCTTACAAATTCCTGTCATCGGACATATCGATTTTCACAGATTCTAGGATATAAAAATGAATAGTCATGTCTTTTGTCAATTACCAATCACATATATGTGAATAAAGATGTTTTGATTTCAAGTGTCGTAAACGCCTCCTTTGTATATATAATAAAGTTGTGCAGTGATGAGTGGGATTGGGATGCGTTAGGAATATGGGATATTGGAAATGGTTCTGTTGAAGTTTTAAACAAAATAGAATTGGAAGAGCCCCCTAAGCGATTCCGGTGGGTGTATGGATCGGGGGACAACCTATACAACATAAACTTATTTGTGGAGTTGTTAGGCGATTATTCAAACAATTTTTTTTCAACTATATGTTAGCAATATCCTTTATTTTTTATTTAATCATTTATTAAATTAGATTACATTGTCGGAACGTTGTATATGTTGTTATAATTTCCAGATAACCACCTTACTTGGTTCGTGTTCGTGAGAGTGGTAGTTTTAATCGCTAATACAAATTAATCGTGGTAAGTGTAGTAAATAGCTGTTTCGTTAAGCTGCAGACAGGTCTCATATTCTGTCACCAGTGTTTTTTTCACCCAATACAGGTTAATCAGTAAGTACTTAATAAAGCGATTCAATACTTCGTCCATAGAATTTTCGAGTTAGTGTTAAAGCGTAAAGTAGCATAGGCCTACTTAAATAAAATATATGATAGGATGTTGGTGTAACTAATCACATTGATTCAATTCACAGCTTCTAACTTATTCCGTTGATATGACTACGAAAAATATTGTTCATATACTTAATTGTTAGACTTAATAGCACAAAAACCTCTGACGTTATACATTAAAAAAAACCGCAAAAAATAAGCAACTTGGTACGTTTTTCTATGTATGACATAAATAATAATTCCTCAATGTTGTGTATTATTGAAATACAATTAATAATTAAACTAAGAATGGGTGCATATTGGACCAAATTATGTTTCATTTAACCTACACTTCAATAATTTTATGTTAATATTATACTCCGATACAACAATAAAAAAAGGAAATTTTGAAACTTTTCGACAAAAAGACTTATTTACCTATACACAAGTTTTCAAGCCTAAACGTGATATTATTTCAAGAAAGAAAACGCACAATTTAACATGATTATTGAATAATTATGATCAGTAATAGTGATACAATGGTACATTCTAATGTAAGAGATAAAGTTTTCATCTGCCAGTCATTGTGTATGCAGTTCCTGTCTGGTATCACCTTCTACTTGAAAAGGACAAGAAAAGTTTCTTAAAATACTGCTCACATAAATTTAATCTCGACTATGAAAGCCTGGTTGATAAAGTAAACACTGCTGCTAGCAATGAATTCATAAGACTAGCTAAGAATATACTTTTTCTAAAGATCACCCACTTCCCTCCGAGTTGATCTCTTTGTGCAATAGAACCAACAAGTACAATCTACGAAATCCTACTATCTCGCCAACTTTTAGAAGTATTCTTTTTAAAAACTCATTTATCTACAGAGCAGCCATTTATATGAAAATGGGTTCTTAGAATCTCTGTTATCATCCTTTTAATCTTTCAACCTTCTAATCCTCCATCTTATTTCTTATTTGTTTCATGATTTCATGATTGTACATTTTACGTATTTTGTGTATCATCATTATGTGTCCTATTTACATTTTTTTTTTAAATTTATACTAGAATAAAGAAATTGAATTGAAATTGAATGGTACATTAAAATTGTCACCAAACTTGAATTTGGTATGCTGTAGCCTGTTAAACAAACAATATTATCAGTCCAGGGTGTATATCTATTCTTCGTTTAAGTTTAAACTAACCCTTTTACATAGTTTAGGTCCACCAGTTAAAGTGACTGGACTATATTGTATGGACAACGACATTGGGTCAATTCCCCAGATGCAACATCGATCAATCGGGCAAAAACATAAGATTTTATGTTTACAATGTGTTAAAAATGTGACGGTTGGTGTTGAAAGTCATGAGGTCTTCTGTTGCATATATGACGTAAAAAACACTTGGTTGAGTAATTATATGAGGAAGGACATGACTAACTTTTCTTCTGTCCCACCTCCTTCTCCCTTTGTTCCACCCCCCCCCCATCACTCCTCTTCTCACAGCTCTCTTCCACCCCCTTTTTTCTCCACACCTTTCTGTATTTGTCCTTCTCCAGGTTATTCTCTACCCCGTTCCTTTAATCCTCCCTTTGTCCCTCCACTGTTTATCTCCTACCTCTCCTCTTCCCCTGCTGCCTTCTTCTCTCCATCCCTTGTCTTCTAATCACTTACATGTATTCCATTGTGTTCACCGTGCTCATTAACCTGTCTGTATTCTGTGCGTGTTTTTGTCCCTTCTGTTTCTGTTACTTGTCATTTAGCCTCTGAAGAAGATCCTGCTAGGATCGAAACGTCAGGCCAACTTACTTTTACACACTATATTACACAGGCTCTCTAGTGGATAAGCAGTTTGCTAACAGTTTTAATTTATTTTTATTTTGAGTTATTAGATTGTTAAAACAATGCATTACAAAAAGTAGCTTAAGCTTTATCAAATGTTAAAGGTGAATATCGTAAAAACCCCAATACCTATTGAAACATATTCAACATTCATTTTTGTTTTGTTTTTTTACTATAAAATATCACAACGAAAGATCTACCTTAGGTCATCTTTCAAGACACATGCAATGTTCGTTTGTTATATATACTATTCTATTTTTTGTGTTGTATCTTACAATTACATTATGTACCTGAATGTGTTGTAATGATGTAACTGTTGTTGCATGCTGACCGAGTTATATTTAACCTAGGCAGTTAATATATATATATTTAAACCACACCGCACCAACGTTTTGTTCTCTCCAACATTTAAGTTTATTATTGAAGAAAATCAACACCTTCGACGGGTTAAGAGTAAAAATAAAAATTTTGGTATTGACTAGATGTTTCCATTCAAAAATTATAGTTACTGGGAAAAATCATGACATGAAATTAAAAAAAATTAGGTCTAAATAATCCACTTGACAGTTTGGCTACATAAGTACGTTTACTTGGAAGAGCCCCCTCTAGTTTCTTCAAATATATGTTTATAAATATTTCATATAAATTCGCTAATATTAACGCAATCATTTATTCAATAATACTTCGTTTTTGGAATGTTATTAACTTTTTCTTGTATTCTTCATCTTTTTCTCCCACTTCTTCTATGTATTTATTTCGGTTACATAGTAGCCTATGCAGTTCCTAGCCAGTATTGTTATAGAAAACTAGGATATGAAAATGAATATTCATGTGAAATTGTCTATTGTCAACCAAATATAAGTTAAAAAAGATCTTATCATTTGGAAGTGTCGTTTACTCCACCTTCGTACATATATTGATAATGCGGTACAGTGATCAGTAGGATTTACTATTTAATGTTAAATAAAAACCATCCCCTCTTTATTTATACATCCGTGTGCGTTTATTGGATAGACGTTTGATGGAAAGATCCCTTAAGGTAGCATACGCCCATTAAAAGCCCCATTGACTTACACACTAAATCACAAAAGTAATGTGGCCTTTAAGTCTAGGTAGAAGTTTTCACTAGCTAAACGCTACCCATCACCAGATAGCTGACAAATTGGCCTTTCATGGCACCATCAATTGTCCATATCATGACCATGTAGATTTTTTTTGCTATCCGAGAAGGAAGTTTTCGTCGCTTGTAAACAAACCTCTTCACTCAGTGGTAAACAAATTTCCTACGCTGCTCCTGGGAGGCCTAAAGGGGTCTAAAATTGCCTCAATTGACCAAATTTTCTCACCACATGTACTTCCATTCATGCTCTTCAACATGCAGTCCACAAAAAAACTAGATCATGATTGATAACAGGTCACAAAAGATGTTCTCCTGCTGCTTTTTGGCACTTTTCCTGAAGGAGAACAATCAAGCGGATGGATATAGACTCTAATAGGAGTATGCCACCTTAGATGTGTCATGTACCATGACAGTTAAGACTTTCTGGAAACGAGGTAACGGTACATTGCTTTTTACCACATTGGCGGCGCATTCACATCAACTGGTAATTTATTTGGTTATCCTCGTGTAGTGGGAAAGACTTTTGCCTTTTGGGGGAACATTTTGATACAAACAATCCATTTCACGGGCATGGTTTCTAAAGCGAAGTGATGCTGGTGCTATGGTGGCGCTTCAGTTCACAAAGGAAAGTTTTAGAACTATGCGTCTATCTTTTATCAAATTTGTTTTGCTTCGATCAGTTGGGTACGTAAGCATACTGGGTCTCATGTGGAAAGAGTTTGCACTAAACTCCGTGGGCGTATACGGCTTTAAATCGACGAATAGGTATCCGTATGGTTCCTTGGTAGCATCTGCAAACGCGTCCTGCATAAATTTGACTTGCTCTGGATACATCTGTTTTGCCAAATGTGAGACCTGGGTTTTGTCTCTAGGGCTTTTAAATAACACGATGTAATGTGTGATATTACTCGTTTCCTTTTGCCAGTTATAAAAAATAGGAATCTAGATCATGGAAATATTTCATATGAGTATATTTCTATTAACATCATATTTCTATGATGAGTTTATTTTGGAAATCCAATCATTAATGCGTTGATCGTTCCCATGTGACGTCATGATATGGAATAAAATCATCAACTTTTTGTAAGATGGGTCAAGATTTGTCTCCAATTCCGACGGAAGACCCTCAACAAAAGGATTTTAGAGAGGACCACATACAGCTCCACAACAGCTGGTTGGTATTCCCCATAGCAATGCACAATCCTCTTGGGCGTATAGTCGTAACTTGTTTTCAAATATCACCTTAACAATAAAGAAAACATGTCTCGACTATGAAAAGGACAATATACGCAATTGTCTCATTAGAGCTACCGTCATTTTTGCTTACGAATTGTTGAATCCTGATTACCACGCACACTTCTTATCAAAATGATTCTAGCAATATGAAATGCCAGAAATAAGACGTCCAAAGGAGTAAAATAAAATTATATTTGCTCAAATCTAACGAAAATTGCCACCCAATTACTTTCCGGTTCTCCTTTTATTCAAATGTTTTGTATTGATGACAGTTCCAGAAAAGAGGGTTAATTGTCTATGAATACGTTGCGGGGTAAACCACTAATACAACAACGTCATATTCAGCGTATACAAACACACACACACACACTTCTAGTCAGGGCTCAAATTGCATTTCAAGACGCACATTACCCTTTTACGGAGATTAAAGTCGCCTCCGCTAGCTAGGTCAGATGTGATATCAAAGGCATACAACGGGTAACCTTTGACGTAGTCACTACGACTGATCAGGTTGCCTTTTTCACTGAACATACTATTTAATCCAGAATGCAGGCCATGACGTAGCGATCATCCGTAAACTAAGGGCGTAATGGTTTCCATGGTAGCTGTTCACCGTCGACGTATAACGCTAAACAATGATGTTGAGCCCATGGAGTTAAATGGTGCGAAAGCGTTGCATCCACAGTCTCTCTCTCTATTTCAGCCGATTTGAAGTAGAATTACTACCGAAGCTTTAAACATGTATATACATGACCAAACATATTTGTGAATGATAACAATTCTGTCAATACGAACCAGCAATTATCTGACGGTATGGATAATACGTCAGTTCTATTTATCTTTTTGTTCATTTATAATAGTTGTTCTAGGTTATTGGATATTGCTTGTAAATATTAAGGGAAAAGCAACCGTAGATTATTCTTTTTATTTTCTTTGTAGTATTTGGCATCCATAACTGAACACAAAGCAATTGTATTTCAGAAATATCCGAGTGATATTGTCACTGGTGTAGGTGCTGGAAATGAGCTGGTGGGTTGCTGTCAGTGAAAAATATAGACATTAGGGCCTTTGTTATAATCTTTCCACTCTTTCAACTTTGTTTATTTCATGTTTTCTAACAATTGTTCTTTATATTTATAAAAACCGCACTTGTTTCCTTTTTATTTTTGAATGTTTTTGTTTCTTTTATCTCAAGTTTAACTTCAAGGCTTCCTATTTAGAAATTACTTGAAACGTATTCAGGAAAATAAAAGTAGAGGGTAACTCCACGGTTTTCAAGCGATAACAAAACTTCATTTAATAAAATGTTTTGCCAATTTTACATTATCAATTTGTTATGTTATTTCGAAATCAAGGTAATTTAGATTTTCCATGTGTTCTTATATTAGTCATATCATCTGGCTGGTAGTTTTGCCCTCTTTACGAACTATCCGCAAGGTCGCAAATATATTTCCAGTAATAGATTCCAGTAAAAGAAAAACTAAGGATCTAATGTTTAAAAAAGGGCCGACAAAGGACCACTTTCCATAAATCAAAGTGTACTTTTTGTCACTTTAAAAATCACGTGTTTTTCATTGTTTTCATCTTAACGAAAAAACGCAAGTTCTTTGAATAATCAACAAGACTCCATTAACTGTTGTTAAATACCATGGACGTGGAGTCAGAATACAAAGGCCACTGTCATCCCGTACCCCCCCCCCACACCTATCCCCTCCTATTTCTGTGAAATTCTTGAAAATGACAATCTGTTTTGAATTTGTAGGTCTCAGGGGGATTCAAGTTGGAATATCACTCATATTTGTTATATTTCAAACACAGCAGTACGCTTTAAATACGTGCTGGGGTTGGTGGGGATGATCAGGTGGTTATCGCACTTAACAAGGAATTTGGAGAACGATAATTTCTATAGTCGGGACAATCAAGCAGATGACAAAATGAACAATCACTACATCATATTCTTATATAGAGATGAGTGAGAAAGAAAGAATGCTATGCAGATTAATGATAAGTTACTGAGTCTGGTTGATTACGTACCTTTGGCAAATAGCAAATATATAATTAATGGAGTCTCCCAGGACCCTGGTTTTATGTGATCAACTTCATGTGCATGTAAGTGCTTCTTTCATTATCGAAAGCAAATGTATCATCTTATTGTTACAATGTAAGGATATTGATTCAGGAATAAGGAGGGCACATATTCTGACAGTAGAACTGATCGCTCAAACATGCTACATAAACAACCCAGAAAGTAAATCGAAGCGTATAAGATGTATTTCCTAGTTAGGCGATGTCATAACATTGTCACTTTTTTTTAATGCAATATAATCGTAACATATAGGAATATTACTAGTCTGGCTACTGATGTGTTTTTTAATATATTTTATTTGCATCACTTGTTAGTATTGCCATCATTACCGATAACATTTAAAAAAGTCGAATTCGATGCAATTTTTGAAAACTATCGACAAACTATCAAATGCGATCGAGTTCACTGTGATTGTTGTACTCCTCGTAAAATGGTTTACTGTCGGTTGTTTTTTTTTGCCCCATAACATAGTATTGCCTTCGAAGGCTAAGTAGTGTCTCTTTCCTTCACTTTCATCTTAAAAATACACAAACCTCCACTATAGCTTCGATATGTACTTCCTTATTTAATATATGTCATTATATCGCCAACCGTTCCCGTCCTTATTATCTTGAAGACCTTAAATCCAATACTTTGATCATTGACTTGGCTGTATTTTCATTGTTGTTGTTGTGATACCGCAATCAGAACCGCGAAGATTCTTCCAGAAGATACCGCGGTAATCGTTGGACGAGTAATCACCATTCAGATTGGAGTAGCCGCAGGAATAGAAATTTGTCTCATAAACCGGATTTTTGTTTGCGCAGCATCTATAATAGTAACAATAAC
>JAIPMN010037096.1:0-15290 GCA_020650975.1 Apostichopus californicus
ACACACAAGTTGACTATGTAATAGTTCATTACTTTGTCATGTTATACATTCTAATTTTCTAAATAGTGTTAAATGTAATATTTAATTGTACCTCTGTATCCCCTCAGACGTGCCTTACAATGTATAAGATGTAAGTGACCATCATACAGTAAGTAAACATGTGTGTCTACTGAGTGTACTCCTACTGTAAGTTAACAAGCACTCCACAATTAATATCAATTAAGCAACATAAAGTAAACAGCCTTGTAGAGAATATCCCTTTCAGACCAAAACAAAAACAATCAAACCATGTAGTTATTAATTTATATGGTCAGAAAATATACATCCTACCTTTTTTCTTTCTTCAGAATTGAAGAAAAATTTTGACTGTGAAAAATCCAAAGATATTTCTAGATTTTCTTTCTTTTTTCTTTTTGGCTGCATTTAATACTCCATAAATAGGTCAACCTGTATATCTCTGTCGGAAGAGACCTTTACTTGGTGTACTATGAACTTAAAAACTAAAAGTTTAAAGATGTTAAATGCTCTAAAACTAGTCATGGTATTACTAGAAGATTGTGCAAAGAAAATAATATATGGCTTGGAATGTAGAATCTAGAACAGGGTTAATTAGTTAATAAATGTTGAGCAAATGAGTTAATCATAAACTGGAGGATTCTATTAATCAGTTTAGTTCTTGGATTATTTTCAAGTGGCTAATCCCTATAGCAACTCATTTACTAATTCTTAAGTCTCTAATCTGCACCTGATTTGGCCATCAAGTTAAATAATTTAGATTGGAATCATATAGAACTATAGTAACATTCTTGCACTGTTTAGCACACCTTCTTCTCTTTTACTGTTGGAATTGTTGTTAAAATTTGTTGCCATTCCTTCTAATTCTCGGCACTCCACACCTCTTCACAATGTCCAGCTAACTTTTAACACTGTGTGGCCTGCATGTGAGTGACCTGTATGTGTCCTGGATGCTCACTTTGTGACCTCCGTACTTCCAAAATATGCATAAATATTCAAGAGATCAGCTCAGAGCTCACCTTATAATCACAATTATGCTAAATGGTAAGGATAAATTCTATCCATAGTGTATTTCCATGAACAAAAGAACACACTGAACTACTCATATATTCTTCTCAAAGAAGAATATTTCTTAGTGTAGATGGTGTGGATATGGAAAGGGTAGAAGGTTTAAATAATAAGGACATGCTCATGTAATGATCTGAAAGAGTGATTCTGTCAACAGAATGTTTATAGAAAATGCAGAATACTTTTTTGCAACTGGCTTGTTTTGCAATGCCACAGGGGTAAACGCTAAACGGGGTGGAGAGTGGATCAAGTTGTATGGTTTACAGTCTGACTTAATGGGACTGGGGTGGCGAGTGGATCAAGTTGTTTGGTTTACTGTCTTGATTTAAGGGGACTGGGGTGGAGCGTGGATCAAGTTGTTTGGTTAACAGTCTTGATTTAAGGGGATTTGGGTGGACAGTGGATCAAGTTGTTTGGTTTACAGTCTTGATTTAAGGGGACTGGGGTGGAGAGTGGATCAAGTTATTTGGTTTACTGTCTTGATTTAAGGGGACTGGGGTGGAGAGTGGATCAATTTGTTTGGTGTACAGTCTTGATTTAAGGGGACTGGGGTGGAGAGTGGATCAAGTTGTTTGGTTTACAGTCTTGATTTAAGGGGACTGGGGTGGAGAGTGGATCAAGTTGTTTGGTTTACAGTCTTGATTTAAGGGGACTGGGGTGGACAGTGGATCAAGTTGTTTGGTTTACTGTCTTGATTTAAGGGGACTGGGGTGGAGAGTGGATCAAGTTGTTTGGTTTACTGTCTTGATTTAAGGGGACTGGGGTGGAGAGTGGATCAAGTTGTTTGGTTTACTGTCTTGATTTAAGGGGACTGGGGTGGACAGTGGATCAAGTTGTTTGGTTTACAGTCTTGATTTAAGGGGACTGGGGTGGAGAGTGGATCAAGTTGTTTGGTTGACAGTTTTGATTTAAGGGGACTGGGGTGGAGAGTGGATCAAGTTGTTTGGTTTACAGTCTTGATTTAAGGGGACTGGGGTGGAGAGTGGATCAATTTGTTTGGTTTACAGTCTTGATTTAAGGGGCCTTGGGTGGAGAGTGGATCAATTTGTTTGGTTTACAGTCTTGATTTAAGGGGACTGGGGTGGAGAGTGGATCAAGTTGTTTGGTTTACAAACTTGATTTAAGGGGCCTTGGGTGGAGAGTGGATCAAGTTGTTTGGTTTACAGTCTTGATTTAAGGGGACTGGGGTGGAGAGTGGATCAATTTGTTTGGTTTACAGTCTGACTTACGGTGACTGGAGTGGAACATTTTCTAATAGTTGTTTCATATCTTCACAAAGGTGTTACAAATGAATCATTCCTCCAAACTGAAATGATAATTTTGGTTTAAATGATTTAACTTTTTAGAAACGGAAGCGAAGGGAACTTCTGACAAGATTTCTTGGTCTGAAGCAGATCGTATCATCCATCGGCCAGAATTGAAGGCGTGGACAGAGAAGTACTGTAATTTAGGATCAATGTCATTCTGGATAGAAGAGAGGCAGCTTGATCCCCTAGATCTGGAGGATGGAGATAAAGTCAGAATCAAAAGCAATGGTGACGGACCCTTTATCTGTAAGTCAGACACCTTTGAAGCTTCATACTGAGATGTATTTCCTATGATCAACCTACTACCCAGTAACAATGATTCTGCCACCCCCCCCCCTCCCCCAACACTCATTTCCTATAACCAAAAATATTACCAAGCTACATTTTTATAAAAGGTTAATTCATAACTTAACAACTTAATGTAGACATACTGTAGATAAATGATAATATTACTTTTAATAATATTTACACATTTTTCGTACAATCTAATATCCAAAAAACCTTATTTTAATGTTTTATTGCAACGTTGAATCATGTAGTGATTATAAAATGCAACACTGAATATATTCAATCTTGTTATGTAAAAGAACATGTCAGGCATTTTTCTTAAGCAGTTATCTCCAGCTACTGGAATATCCCTTTAAGGTTGAAAAGTTTTTTGACAGGAGAGAGAGATAAAGAGAGAGTTTAACGGATAAGCTGTCGATTCTTTAAACTCTGCTCTTCTAAATCTTTACCTTGATTGAGTGTCAATAATGCCACAATGCTCACCTGTTACCTGACAAACTGTCCATTAATTCTAAATTCACTCGGACCCTTCATCAGACTCTATCTCAAAGATTGAACCTGACAGTCAAACCATCAGCAATGCTGCAGGTCCAGAAAAGCAAGTAGGTGAATCCTGGACAGACAAAATCATGGATCTGAAGGCCCAGGGACTACCCCAGGCTGCTACAGGGGGGACAGAGGAGGGTGCTGGTGCCAACGATGATGAATGGGTGAGTTCAAGGATATTCTTCGAGAGACTGGTCAGTTTGGAACCAAGGTATAAAGATTTCTAAGAAAGAAGATACACTAAGTCAAATCCTGTGTCTGTCAGCCAAGTCCTAAAAATATTAGTGGAGTTTTTATTGGTGAGAGATGGTGTAAGGTAGCATTTTAATGAGACCTACAGAAAACAGAGATGTTGAAGTTGGGGATTCAAAATTCTTGGAGATAAGAAACTAAATTGCAAGGGCATGCCCTGAAGTTGAGACATTCATCCGATGGTTGACCTTGCAGATGAAGTAGTAGTACTGGGCCAGTACCTGGGCAAGAACTGACAAAGTCAACAGGTTGAGACACTAACGGAATAATAGGCACACCTACACACAGTACTGTAATACACACACATATAAACAAACACAATAATATGCCCAAATAACTGCAACATAAATAAGGATAAAAATGAAGATGAACCTTGATAGACAACTATTTCTAACATCTGAATCAGTGAGCAAAATTTGCCAGATTTATTTGATAATTGGTTGTAAAAGTATGTAGAAATGGACTTAGAAGATGATGTACAGGAATCAGTATTGGGGTCAGAGTTCAGTCTGGAAATTCAGTGCACTCTCTGCCATCCAGCATGACCCCTCATCACCTGTATGTTCAGCATGACCCCTCTTCACATGCCTGTATGTGCAGTATGACCCCTAATCACATGACTGTATGTGCAGCATGACCCCTCATCACATGCCTGTATGTTCAGAATGACCCCTCATCACATGCCTGTATGTGCAGTACGACCCCCTCATCACATCCCTGTATGTCAGGCATGACCCCTCATCACATGCCTGTATGTTCAGCATGACCCCTCATCACATGCCTGTATGTTCAGCATGACCCCTCATCACATGCCTGTATGTGCAGTACGACCCCTCATCACATGCCTGTATGTCAGGCATGACCCCTCATCACATGCCTGTATGTTCAGCATGACCCCTCGTCACATGCCTGTATGTGCAGCATGACCCCTCCTCACATGCCTGTATGTCAGGCATGACCCCTCATCACATGCCTATATGTTTAGCATGACCCCTCGTCACATGCCTGTATGTCCAGCATGACCCCTCATCACATGCCTGTATGTTCAGCATGACCCCTCATCACATGCCTGTATGTTCAGCATGACCCCTCATCACATGCCTGTATGTTCAGCATGACCCCTCATTGCATGCCTGTATGTTCAGAATGACCCCTCCTCACATGCCTGTATGTTCAGTATGACCCCTCATCACATGCCTGTATGTTCAGCATGACCCCTCATCGCATGCCTGTATGTTCAGCATGACCCCTCATCACATGCCTGTATGTGCAGCATGACCCCTCATCACATGCCTGTATGTTCAGCATGACCCCTCCTCACATGCCTGTATGTCAGGCATGACCCCTCGTCACATGCCTGTATGTGCAGCATGACCCCTCATCACATGCCTGTATGTTCAGCATGACCCCTCCTCACATGCCTGTATGTTCAGCATGACCCCTCATCACATGCCTGTATGTCCAGTATGACCCCTCATCACATGCCTGTATGTTCAGCATGACCCCTCATCACATGCCTGTATGTTCAGAATGACCCTCGTCAGGCCTACTGTAGGTTGGCCCCCTTATTAAAAACTGCGAGCATGGGCAACAGGTTTCTTTCTTATTATTAGCTCATTTTAAGTGAAGATATTCTAGTGTTAACCAAATATTAACCTCTTGAACATTAGAATCAATCACACAAGAAGTTTGCCCATGATATTCTTATAATTCAAAACGAAAAACAGGAAAAAAATGGGAACATGTGAAGGCTTTGTCACATTTTATGGTATATTTATTGTATATATAGTAGGCCAATATGTATTTTAAACATAAACAGCACCACATTTGGCTCCAAGAAAATGTGCTGTCTGCATCAGTTTTGTTTTAGGTTCAGGCCCCTTAAGGCTCCTGGGCCCTGGTTTGGCTTCTATCAACCCTTGGCATTATGCCACTGCTTCTGATGGCCTCCTGCAGTTATTGTTGTTGTACAAACTGACTATTAGCAGGCTTAATACCTTTACATATATTTGTTTCTTTCCAGAGTGACTGATATTCTGCCTGTGCATTCTTTCAATCACCAGCCGCCAGTGTTGACATGGTAATGGGCGGCATATCACTGCAAGGTACACCATCATGCTAGTACTGGATTATGAAACTAAAGTTATATCTGCATTTATCTGAAATTTAGCAGTATTGTCAGTAGAGAGCAACAATTGAAGCTTTTACTATTATAGGTTAATATAGACAGCAGGGAATGACAAATTAGTGTAACCATAACACAATTGGCATAAAAGGTCAGTTCTGTGCAACAAGTTTAGATTTATTTACATATATTTGTGACTTGTAACTTTCACTTCATAGTATTGGTTACTTTAAGTTATTGCAGTCAGTTTTGTTGGTAGTACATGGTTTCACAAGAAGCATTCCCAAAGAAACCAGCTGTTTAGGGCATACATTTAACATTACATGCTTTTTGTATGTGATTAAATACTAATTTATTCAAGATGTACAGGCGACCAAAGGTTTGAATAGATTCACTAGGTACTCCTCAGTGAATGAAGTGTATCAAAAAATATGTATCTATTGGAGTGTGTCATACTTTGATGATTGATCATTGAGGACTCCTTGGACAAGTGACAGCCAAATATAAATAGCTTTTTTCAGAAAGAGGATCCTGTTCATATCCTACAGCGAGGCTTTTATCTTGCCCGAGGCTAGGCTTAAGGCATTAAAGACCTAAATTAGTATTGATAGTAGCAGAATAAAGTTGCTAAACTGAATACTGTTTCAATTTCTCTTGAAATAACCTTGTTTTAAGATCTTGTTTTTTGTGGAGATTTTCAAATGAATTGGGATTGTTTCAACATGAGCATTTTTCAATCGATTCCTTTCAATGTTCCTGCAAAGTTTTAAACTGTATTATTTTGTGGTTTATATACAAGGATAGTGTGCCTTAAGTTTTTCAAACAATAATGAATCCTCAGATATATTTTGGTGTCTGACATATTTTTGTTGCAAATTTTATCATTAGATTATTAATTTTGTTACTTTAAATTATTTCAAAACATCTCCCTATTTGTTTTTAAGGATAACTGTGTAGCCTTCAGAGGTGTATTATCAGAGCATGATGTTACATATTAAAAAAGTCAGTTTATAAAGCAAGCTTCTGGGGAAGGTCAGCGAGCCGTTTACAAGTGAAAACGTTAGAGAAATTGTCATTGACGAAATCCTGTAACTAAACAAATTAAATAATAAAGAAATATCGCTATATATTAATATTTATTCTCTATGTTTTTGTATTTGTTTTCTGTGAGGTTGCATTACCCTTGCGGTCTATGGTAACTATATTTCTATTGTAGATGACTGTTAGATACCAATAAAAACAGTCCATGGTATATAACGTCCTAGATTTCAAAGATTGCTCAAATTGAAGGTTTCACATTGGGATAATTATTTACTCTCATCTTTCATGAAATGCAACTATTTGTTGCTTTTCATTGAAATTGTTTTTTTTTTAAAAGTAAGTTAAGCTCTATTATTAATCAATATGAGTAAACAAAATGGTAGAATATTAATAAACGATGGATATTAAAAGACAATGAAATGGTACAGTGAGGTTTGCATTTTGCCTTTATCTGCGTTTCAAGACACCAAGTATGTCACATAACACCTGGTCAGGTCTAGTATCTGTAAAAGAAGGCTAACATCTCGAGAACCAAAACCAAAAATATCAGAAATCATAACACAGAAATATCTCTTTCAATAGAGTTGTATTGTTACTCCACACAAACAATTACTATTACATATATCAAATATCTTTAACTTTGCACATAGCTGTTAGTCAGTAGATATCTGGCTATTATCAATCATCCTACCCTAACCTCGTACCCCAACCTTATACCCCAAGCAATGGCTCATGTTCCCAACTAACATTAAAGACTTTCCATGCATTTCACCAGTTATGACCTGCTCCCAAACTAATAGACCTGCCCTGCCTCATTACCCACTCCACCGTGCCTCATTACCCACCATGCCTCGTTACCCACCCTGCCTCATTACCCACCCCACTCTGCCTCATTACTCACCCACCCCGCCTCATTACCCAGCCTGCGCTATCACCAGTGACTACAGACAGGACAGCATTTCACTCCTCACAGTGACACTAGAAGTACCTGTTAGTGTTCCTGCCCAACATCCCTAAATAAATGTACATATATAGATGTATCCATCCTAATCTCCCCAAATGAGAGTACATAGGAATGTCTGCCGTATCCAGCTTGGAGGAAGCAGTAATGATTTGGCTGTTTGTATGCCAAGAGGTTTCATAGCAAATAGTATTACAGTGTGTGATCAGGACTTTCTTTAGGATCAAAACCAGTGTCCTGGCCGACTCATCCAATTGATGGAAACGCAATTTCATGTTGTTTTTAAGTTAGGACGATCGACTCAGTGAGGATGAAGTAATGTACTAGTTCACCAAGACTACCTACAGGACGAGACACTCGGTTTATATCGCCCTTCATTCCAAATTGACAGCTTGTTCATGTTTACGTTTCTTGACTGTTAATATGAACTCATTACATCTGCTGTAACATTTAGGCATTACCATAGAAGGATGTACACAATTGCTTGAACATTAAGAAGACCTAAAATCTTTGATAAACTCTTATGTACCTTTTAGCTATCCCAACCTCACCCCCCCCCCTCCCCCAAATGATTTATGTGTGCTGCAAATTTGCACACTGATCCCTCTGATGTGTAATATATCATGAAAACAAAATTAAATGCTACAAATTCTGGAGCTGAGTTGTGGTAAAGTTTGGAAATTATTTGTCACAAAATATCTCATAACAAGGTAGAATATTAACTTGACTAGCAAATTTAAATTTTAAGAAAAGCCAAAAGAATTGGTAGTTTGTCTTTATGAATTTAAATAACACTGATATGCAAATCCATCCAGGAATCAGAAGTTTTTAAAATTGAATAGATCCGTACATCACTCCCGACATAATGTTCAAAACAACAAGGTGGAAAGCATTTGATTTTGATCAAGTTTCATCAAATGCATTCCAGTTTTGAGCAATACTTAGAAGGATTGGGTAAAAGTTACAGTAAATTGGTAACCAAATGCTGAAAGTAGCTTAAGTAAAGCTGAACCTATGATTTATACACCTGTAACCCAGCAACCACAGCAGCTGGATTGGTTCGCTTAGCACACATGACATTTAGAAGCAGTTCCATAAACAGCAAAATCAAAATCACAAAGACTTGTGGTATCAAAGAACATTTACAATGCACTACAAATCAAGCCATGTCAAATATTTGTGGGATGCATCCTTAAGAGCCCTATTGCTTAAATGAATATAAACAAATATGTCATCTAAAGATCCTGCTAGGATCAAAACATGAAGCCCTCTACTACAAATATCTTGTCATAAGAATTTAAAAGCAGGAAGCCAGTTGGCTTTGAGATTCCTTGCCATATAATTTGCTAAAAATTCCACATATCTAACCTATGTAGAGCAAGTAAGTTCAATTTGTCCAAGGAATGAAGTGAGAACCAGAAAAGATCAGATAATGTCCATCCCTTATTTGCAACACTCACTTGTGGGCATCAACCAATTAATTCACTGGTATGGATTTTACAGTATAGAATGTTTATTCCAAAATGTTGCAACATCCAGAAAGAACAGTCTTCCCATGTAAAATATAGACACATAGATGTATGAGCAATGGGCATTTTCTTTTACCAATTTTGGACTAGCAAATTAGCTCTGCCACCAACAGGAACCCCTTTAATAATTGTTATTAATGAACAAGAGTAACACACTGTGAAAGTATTTCACAACCAAATGCCAAAGCCAAAGTCCTCTAGTATATATCACAGAGAATAAGGCCAATTTTGGACCATTTGAGATAACCTCTTGAGCCAATTTAGAGATAACCTGTTGACCCCTTGAGCAATTTTGGGGTAACCTGTTGACCCCTTGAGCAATTCTGGGATAACCTGTTGACCCCTTGAAGCTCAGAGTGTGAAAACTGATAAGGGCCACTTGAGTGTGTTTAAAGCTCCCAACACAAGAATATCAACTATTTGAAGCAGATTTCATATCCTGGATGATTATATATGTATGGTTGAAGAATACACAAGATCTATTTTATATTGGGCCCGTTCACCAAACTTAACTGAAATTGACTTAACTATGTTCACCAAAAGAAAATGGTAGAACTCACAGATTAATTGTATCTACTAATTGTATCTACTAATAAAGCTACTTTGACATATGTTGACCTCATGTAACCTTTGACCTCTACCAGTGTCGATAGGGTTCTAGCACTCACTAAGCTGGTTCTACATACTAAGTATGAAGTTCCACAAATATGTACTTTTCCATCACTGCATACCACCCATATACCTTGGAATAATAATCTGTAACATAATCGAAACACCTCAATAGATGTGACTGTTTGAATCTTGCATGCTTCTTTGACAACACTATAGTGATGGTGGACCACGACTTGTTTCATTGCTCATTATAGTAATAATGGATGAGACTTGAATGTTTCCATGCCAACCATTCTAGCATTGCTTGGCCAAGCTTGGATATATCCATGACAACTGTTCTCACACATTTACATTATTCTCCTTGGATTAATCCCTTTCACAAATTTTTACGAAATGATTTTGATGGGTAATAATGAAAGTTAAGATATGGATAGAGAAAACAACCTTTGTAACTGCACTGAAAAGGTTGTTTACTAGAAACTAACTAAGCAATGCTGTTTTACACATTAATTAAGAGATATAAAATGCAATGTTGTTCTAGGGGACCATTTATCTTTATACGGGTGATATGCACAACAAGGAGTACTGAATCAACTGATGTCACTTGGCTGTACAATAAAATCTTTATTCCTGTTCATACCTTTCATGCACACCCCACACCATGTTTTACTGCCGTTAACTGTCAAATAATAAGTCCTCATCAATGTCATCATCTATTAAATTGCCTGCATCATTATCCATTCCGGCCTCTTTAATCCTCAACTCTGCCTTTGCTCTTGCTATCTTCTTCTTTTCTTGTATCTTCTTGAGTCTATAGAACTCCTCTCTCTCCATCTCGTCAAGTTCAGAGATGATATCAGCTATTGTGTTTGAGATCCTTGGAATGATAACTTTGGAAATGAAAACAAGAAACAATCGTATACACATAGAGTATGAGGCACATGAAATAAATCACCGAGACAGCTATTACAATGGCGACTGCATGCTAAATGTATCACGGTTATGCAACTTCCAGAATGCTTGAAACAAACACTTAACAGACCATGTAAGTAGAGTACTGTACAACAGCCTGACACAACGTTTGAAATAAGATCCTTTAAAAAGACCACTGAAACATAGGAAAGTAATGCTTTAAGTTTAATGTAAAATTGGAACTTTGCAACAAACAATAAAACTGCAGCTTCCTGTTGTTGCACAGACAGACATACAAGACACATACAAGACACATACAAGACACATACATGACACATACAAGACACATACATGACACATACAAGACACATGCATGAGACATACAAAACACATACAAGACAATTACATGACACATACAAAACACATACATAGCACATAGATGACACGTACAAGCCACATACATGACACATACAAGACACATAGAAGACACTTACATGACACATACAAAACACATACATAGCACATAGATGACACATGCATGACACATACAAGCCACATACATGACACATAAATGACACATACAAGACACATACAAGACACATAAATGACTCTAGCGTTGTGCGGGATCCCGGTAGTCAAGTGAATCCGGGTATCCTGATATTGACTAGTCCCGATCACAGTGCAATGTGTAACTACTATCGGTAGTGGGAAAACAACCGTGTTACTATTTGAAATAAAGAAAAGAAAACACGTTTATTTCTGGTTTCTGTGTTCTTAGTTTGAATAATATCTGATCAATTTACGTAAGTACTGGCCTAGACCTATATATTAATGAATCAACTTTTCACGTAGTAATTTGGACCTAGGCTACACTAAATATCGAACATTACTTGGGCTCAGCATGTTACGGGACCTCAAAGTAATTCTGAGATTTTCGTTATTTATTCTTCCTGCAAACGATGATGGTAAAGGTTCCCATGTAGAAAATCTTACCCTTATGCATTTCACCTCATTTTGGTATAATAATTATAACGATTTAATAAATTTTGAGCCAAAACCGCAGGGAGTATATCCAGTTTAAATCCATCTTCGCCCGGGACTGTATATTACTATAGCCTAGGGTACGGTACTGGTACACACAGTGCAGTACTGTACTTGAGATTGATGCTGTAATGAAATGGATTCGTTTATAAACGCGGGGGGTTCCACGATGTCATTTATAGTTATCTTTCGCTACTTTTTAAATTTTAAGAACTTTTGTACGAAAGATGGATATTGTACGTATTGAAAGTATATTTTTTGGAGTAAACAACAGCCGATTAACGATATAAATAAATCTGTACTATTCTTATGTATGTAGTTTATAATCCCGTATTTACATAGCACCTATGTAACATTCTTATTGTCTGAAGTTCCAAACACGTGGTGACTTGTTGATAGTTGAAAACTTTTCATTGTGAACTTTTGAACTTGAAGGGTTGCCCTATTCCAATATCATGGAATAGTGGGGAACCCCCAATTTCTGTTTGTGTACGGATTACAAGTTTAATCCACGTGCGAACGTTTTAATCTAATATCGTACGTCAAGTATGAATGAAGGATGGTGTGGGTTGCTTTTTTCAGAGGTTTGTGCTTTTCTTTTTGGAAGTGTATGTTAAAAAAAAAAAGGCCCTAATGTAGCGTGTTATTTTTATTTTTAATTTTTTTTATAACCGTGAATGTAAGAGCAGTACATAGCCTAGGCTATGCATATTGAATGTATGACATTGACAGTCTCGTAACTAAGTGCTTTGAACCATAGATGAAAGTTTAGAAAAATCCTGGTTGTAGTTACGATACCAGGATTCACGTTGCAACACTACCGGTTGTGTGAAATTGCACTACCGCACAACGCTAAAATGACTCAAGCCTGCAGGAATGTTCACCATATATGTTACTATCAAACTTACCATATTCTATTGCATTTACTCGACGGTTTGTGATTTTAATGACTTCATCCAAGGTGACAAAAGAAGTTTGGAGGGATGCCAGTTCGACCATCAGCTCAACAGCTTTGGCAAAGTTTTTCTTGACTTTGTCAAGTTGTTGACCTCCTCTTGATAATCCAGTCAGCTCATATGCTACAAGAGGAAGAAGTGAGGCATTAAAGATGGCTCAAGGTGTCACCAGTAACGAATAATAGAAATGTTCTAGCTTTACCATCAACTAAAGGAATGGAAAAAGATGAATGTTTTAATGAATAAAATTATGAGAATGAAGGTTAAAATCAGACTTGAGTGTGCATCAAGTATTCTTCTAAAGACATCCTATATTACAAGGATCAAACGTATATATATGTATTGTATACTCACTGTCTGCACCATCAGTGAAATGTTCAAAGACTGGAAGAGAGACACCTGAAGAAATGAAACAAATGATAAATATAAACCATACTAGCTGTAGTGGAGTATTATCAAAATAAGCTAAACCAGAATGTAAATACTGCCCTCTGAAGAACAAATGGCTATTGTTAAAATTATTAACAACAACACCTCACTGTCTTCTGTTTAACATTGTAATCTTGAACATTTGAATATTTAGTCTATCTTAATGTTCTACTAGAGACATTTAACTGTGCACCCGATGATTGGTTGCGAATAGTGCACACATGAAGTTACTTTTTATATGTAAAAGAGTAACATAATCTATGCATCCTGTTCAAATATTTCATTCAATTTGTTCACGTACTGAACTGTTCTATTGAGGAAGAAAGCAGTGATCTCAAAACATAGAAAATCCTGGTGGTTGTAGAAGGCTTGACTGTACCCTACATGGAACATTGAGGATCCTGGTGGTGGTAGAAGGCTTGACTGTACCCCATATGGAACATTGAGAATCCTGGTGGTTGTAGAAAGCTTGACTGTACCCTACATGGAACATTGAGAAACCTGGTGGTGGTAGAAGGCTTGACTGTACCCTACATAGAACATTTAGAATCCTGGTGGTTGTAGAAGGCTTGACTGTACCCTACATGGACATTTAGAATCCTGGTGGTTGTAGAAAGCTTGACTGTACCCTACATGGAACATTTAGAATCCTGGTGGTTGTAGAAGGCTTGACTGTACCCTACATGGAACATTTACAACCCTGATGGTTGTAGAAGGCTTGACTTGTACCCTACATGGACATTTAGAATCCTGGTGGTTGTAGAAGGCTTGACTGTACCCTACATAGAACATTGAGAATCCTGGTGGTTGTAGAAAGCTTGACTGTACCCTACATGGAACATTTAGAATCCTGGTGGTTGTAGAAAGCTTGACTGTACCCTACATAGCACATTGAGAATCTTCGTGGTGGTAGATGGCTTGACTATACCCTACATGGAACATTTAGAATCCTGGTGTTTGTAGAAAGCTTGACTGTACCCTACATGGAACATTTAGAATCCTGGTGGTTGTAGAAGGCTTGACTGTACCCTACATGGAACATTTAGAATCCTGGTGGTTGTAGAAAGCTTGACTGTACCCTACATAGCACATTGAGAATCTTAGTGGTGGTAGATGGCTTGACTATACCCTACATGGAACATTTAGAATCCTGGTGTTTGTAGAAGGCTTGACTGTACCCTACATGGAACATTTAGAATCCTGGTGGTTGTAGAAGGCTTGACTATACCCTACATGGAACATTTAGAATCCTGGTGGTTGTAGAAAGCTTGACTGTACCCTACATTGACATTTAGAATCCTGGTGGTGGTAGAAAGCTTATCTGTACCCTACGTGGAACATTTAGAATCCTGGTGGTTGTAGAAGGCTTGACTGTACCCTACAAGGAACATCAAGCATCCTGGTGGTTGTAGAAAGCTTGACTGTACCCTACATGGAACATTTAGAATCCTGGTGGTTGTAGAAGGCTTGACTGTACCCTACAAGGAACATCGAGGATCCTGGTGGTTGTAGAAAGCTTGACTGTACCCTACATGGAACATTTAGAATCCTGGTGGTGGTTGTAGAACGCTCGACTGTACCCTACATGGAACATTGAGAATCCTGCCACAAATTGTTTTTGGTCAAACTCTTGGAATTCATTTAACTTATGGAATATGTTACGTTGGGAATGCAGATTTCCTGTCTTACTTCTTCTGTCTATCTTACTTCCATTAATTTCAGTTAAATTATTTAAGTACTCATGGCCTTAGTCAACCACACATAAACTTTGAAGGTAGAATCTAAAAAGTTACTCAAATATTACATCAGTTCTAAAGGACAACGCTACCACAAAATGGGCATCAGGAAAATTGAACCTGCAGGCATAATAAGAAGTTTATTGTTAAGGATCAATGACTCAAACAAATTTACCTGCAACGTTGTCCTTTCTTGACCTTACTTTTGTCTGTGCTTTGGTGACATTCTGAAGAACGTTATGACTAGAAAAGCAAAAAGGAACACAAGAAACGATAACATAGTATCACACAATATACAGATTATGCACAAACTCTATTCAGAAGATATCAGAGAAAAACAAACTTGGTATTGCAAGTGCTGTGGTACATATCTGACTAATTCTCAATTCCTTGTAACAACTGCTTGTAACAACTTGGAGATCTCAATGCAAAAGAGAAAAATGTTGTCAACAAGTTAGCACTATTGTTTAAT
>JAIPMN010037097.1:0-20084 GCA_020650975.1 Apostichopus californicus
AAACAAGTTCTTAAATATTCTATGACATTACTAAACCTTGCAACGTTGTTCTTTCGACAAACAGGCAATGAGCGCTAAAGGCAACACTAGCAGGATAAAGTGTAACCTGTAGAGACTATTCGTGGCAAAGTAGCATAAATGCAAGTTATATATTTGTTGTACCATGATTGATATTGATAATTGCAGAGACAGAGCAAAGATTTGAAATTAGGATTCGAAATTAAAACTTCCAGTATTGAGATACTGCGTCATTGATGCTCTTGTCTCATTTTATTTTGTTTTTTAGGCTGAGCATAACATGTTCCACAACAACAACAAAAGTAGCTGACACAGTTTTATGGCTTCATTATTTACATTTATATTAAAGTACATTTAGGTGTTCAATTATAATACAGTTAAGGCCCCAGAAATGAACAACAGAAGACACACATTATGTTTCCCATTATTTCAACTGTCTTTTATTGCAGGCATACTATAGGTATTGTGAAGCCCTATACGAGCTTCAGTTATAAACAACAGAAGACACATTATTATAATGTTTTCCATTATTACTTTGCTGTTTTTTATTTACAGGCATACTATAGGTATTGTGAAGCCCTATATGAGCTTCAGTACGTAGAGAAGGCCCAAACAGAGAACCGGTTCGGACAGATGCTATGTCAAAAGAGTGGAAAAGACATCAAGGCATTGGACACACAGATGAATCGGTTCAAGTCAGAGGTAGATAGAGTCGAGTACATGGAACAGCTATGTGGTAACATGCCAGAATTACCTACACCTTTAAGCTCTAATAGTGGAGAAAGCTCTTCAGATGATGAGGTATGTGTCCTTTACATTATTGCCTTAAAGGCATTGAAGACTCGCCCCAAACAGCGTGCCGCGGTCTCTGAAAATGTTAACTTTCTGTTTGCTTGCAAAGTGAAGTTTTTCTGCTTGTCGCTACAAAATGCAGACAGTAATGAAACGTGATACCTTGTTATATTAAGCTGGACCTGAGATGTCCATCGCTGTATCGTTTGTACACTGTGCTGTGGGTATTGACCGCAGCTGTATGTACTGACTGTATACTAGTGTCTAATTACCGAAGGTGGTGTCTAACACTTCCGTCACACCTCATTCGAAAGTAGGTCAGATTACCTGCATTAGACATTTCTTTTTGCGCGAGTCTTCACACCCTTTAAGTGTGTTTTATATTCCCAGTTTTACTTGATTAGTGTGATTTCTGATGTATGTTAGGTTTGGTTGTCATGTAGTAAGCATTATTCCAGCTTGTGCAGAATCTGTTACGCTGTGTATCAGTTTTATTGTCATTTCATGTCTATACGGTAGATACTTTTCTATTGTGTGTCATATTTTTATAGTTGTGGCACTTGATAAATTTTATTATTATTAATAATTCTCTTATACATGTTATTCCTATAGCTTATGTAGAAATTCCTGTTGCCAGGCGCCGATAAATTTGGCTACGTTCCCTTATGTTTTTCATTCCTGCTATGCTGTTTGTATTATTCCTTTATGTCATGTAGTTTTATATTATTCTCATTTAGTTTGTATTTTGCTAGTTTTCGTTGTGTGTATCTTTGCTGTATTCTATTGTTCATTTATTAATACCAGTGTGTGTGCTATCAGGGATGTCTGTTGAATTATAATGTTATCATCCTATTGACCTGTCTGATCCAATTATTCATGTTTGTTTGATTGTCCTTGTAATTTATCAGATTCCAGACTACACTCATATTCTAGAAGATCGGTTCTCGCACCACTTTGAACAAGGACGTGCTGTGAAAGTAGAGAAATTGTCAGAAGTGAAAGGAGTGACTGTAGAGAATTTTAAAAGAGTGGAAGAAAATAGGGAAAAAGAAAAGCTCAAGAGATTAAAAGAAGAAAAGTTGGAAGATGAGACTCGTAAAAGGAACGAAAGGGCGAAAGCAAAGAGAAGAGAAGACAAGAAGAAAGAGGACCAACAGAAAGAATTAGCTAGGAAAGAACAGGTACAGGAATGCTTTGTATGAATGGGAATGCTCTCTTTGAATTGGAATGCTTTGTATGAATGGGAATGCTCTCTTTGAATTGGAATGCTTTGTATGAATGGGAATGCTTCGTATGAATTGGAATGCTTTGTATGAATGGGAATGCTCTCTTTGAATTGGAATGCTTTGTATGAATGGGAATGCTCTCTTTGAATTGGAATGCTTTGTATGAATGGGAATGCTTAGTATGAATTGGAATGCTTTGTATGAATGGGAATGCTCTCTTTGAATTGGAATGCTTTGTATGAATGGGAATGCTCTCTTTGAATTGGAATGCTTTGTATGAATGGGAATGCTCTCTTTGAATTGGAATGCTTTGTATGAATGGGAATGCTCTCTTTGAATTGGAATGCTTTGTATGAATGGGAATGCTTAGTATGAATTGGAATGCTTTGTATGAATGGGAATGCTCTCTTTGAATTGGAATGCTTTGTATGAATGGGAATGCTCTCTTTGAATTGGAATGCTTTGTATGAATGGGAATGCTCTCTTTGAATTGGAATGCTTTGTATGAATGGGAATGCTTAGTATGAATTGGAATGCTTTGTATGAATGGGAATGCTCTCTTTGAATCGGAATGCTTTGTATGAATGGAAATGCTTTGTATGAATTGGAATGCTTTGTATGAATGGGAATGCTCTCTTTGAATTGGAATGCTTTGTATGAATGGGAATGCTTAGTATGAATTGGAATGCTTTGTATGAATGGAAATGCTTTGTATGAATTGGAATGCTTTGTATGAATGGAAATGCTTTGTATGAATTGGAATGCTTTGTATGAATTGGAATGCTCTCTTTGAATTGGAATGCTTTGTATGAATGGGAATGCTTTGTATGAATTGGGATGCTATGTATGAATTGTATACAAATTTCATTGCAATGCTTAGAATATGTTCCTTTTACAATCAGTCAAATAAACTTTTACTTGGAAAGTCCTAAAGTGGATAAGCTTATGACAGACAATGTGGCTATTACATGGAAGACTACACATCTTGTTACTAACTCTGGATATGGTTATTTGTATTTGGCTCGTTAAACCCACCCTCAGTTTAACCAGATGAAAGAAATATCAGAGAAGGTGGGTGGTCAATGTTATCATGATTGACACATGTGTTTCAAAAACAGAAGTTTTCCTACAGTTATAATGTTTTGTCTATTTGCTTAATTTGCTTAGTTACCATGGCAATGTCACTCACTGTGCAGTGGCCATACATAGAAAGGTCATACTCTGGAGTTATCCATCAATGAAACAGTATTTTCTAGATGTGGGCTTCCATGTCTAATTAGTGCAGAAAGCCTACTGCAAAAAATTTTGAAATTTTGTTTTTAGCACTGTAAAATATGCTATATCTTGGGAGCTAATTTGGCCGGTGGTGGATTTTTGAAGGGATAAAGACTTCTTATTCAAACCCCAATGCCATTATTTCAAGGTTGATCTTTTCTCCTTTGTAGGCCGAGATGGATAGCAAGCAAGCAATGGCCAAGGAATCGATAACAGTGTTGGGACATGCTTCGAAGGCCTACCTAGAGGGTAGGGGCCGTCAGGCCTACGAGGGCTACCAAAGAGCAGTCGAGATAATGAGTCAAACAAAGAAGAAGGTACAGAGAAGTAACAAGTTTTTATAATTTAAGATGAATGCACAGGATTTGGATTAATTACAGAAGGATATTAGCAGAATTCATAATAATAGTTTTCTGTTCAATTACAGATGACAACTTTACCATTCTAGGAACCTAGAAATTGATTTTCATTTGAATTATGTCTTTGTTTTTATCTTGCAGTTTGGTGGTATAACAGAGGGGGATTTTATCATCGTTCTGTATGCTCATGGTATGGCTGCCCTGGAGACCGGGAATCCACATGTAAGGCATGAAAAAATCATTATTTGACAAGATCAGTTTGTATATCAGTCTTATGGCAGGTGTGGTCTTTGCATAGCAGTTTGCTATTTTGTTACCAGATACAATCATAATTGGACCGGATATGCATGCTTCTCAGTGTATAAACTTGAAGCGAAATGCTTTGAAAGGAGGGTGAAATGAAAATAAAAGTGGCAGTATTAAGTGAAGGTGAAGTCTTCAGGCATGAGCTTTTTTCGCGAATTCGCGGAATATCCGTGATTTCTTTTCTACTACGGGGGACAAAAAACTAATATCCTAACACACTGTAGCATACACAAACTGGAGCCTATACCGCAAATTTTGCAAAGTTTTGTGATTTTTTTTTTGTACCCCAGGCTCATCACTGAGTCTTAGGCAACTGCATAGAAGTAAGATTAAGTATTTAATGTTACGAGAAAACAATATGTGTTTTCATAATGTTGACATTTTGAGGCCCAGTGAGTGAGCAAGGTAGTCTTGCAGTGAGTTCCAGTATATTCAACTAAGCAGGTTTGCTTATTACATTACGGTTCAATCCCCATTGTATGACGATAATTAAACAACTTGTTGATGCAAATACAGTGACCCCGCATCTCCTCTATCCACGCAGGACTGCTGGAATAAAAATGAAAAGAAAGATAGAAAGGATAAATAGTAAACATTATTGATTAAAATCAATGAATTACCATACTTTTTTTCATTTTTCATTTCAGCATTACTTGTCAGCCATGGAGAAATTTGACCAGATCCTGACGAATCACAAAACAACCCGTACTGCTTTACCTTACTATGGAAAAGCTTTAACACATTATAAAATGAATCAGTGAGTAGTCTACAT
Source organism: Apostichopus californicus (assembly GCA_020650975.1). Taxonomy (NCBI): domain Eukaryota; kingdom Metazoa; phylum Echinodermata; class Holothuroidea; order Aspidochirotida; family Stichopodidae; genus Apostichopus; species Apostichopus californicus. The sequence goes on from JAIPMN010037097.1 coordinate 4,749, forward strand.
CATATGCTTTATTGCATCTTGAGATCTTGCTACAACAGGGATCACCCCATGCCCCCCCCCCCCCAAAAAAAAAATATGTATAGTGTAAGCCATCTAGTTTGAAATATATTCGGAGGCACAGCCAACTAAGAAAGTCAAGGAGCATAATTAAAAGCAACATTATAGAGGAACGGGGAACCTCAAATCAAGAGAGTCTTGATTTGTTAATACTGGTATGTATTTACAGGTGACTGCCATATGTGGTTAATTTCTACCAATCATCATTAACACCTATGAAGGGCTCAAAAAGTTCTGATAGGAACAAGAAAATTTAATAGAAAGTATTTGGTATTTGATGTTATTTTGCAAATAAGTACCAAAAAATTAATTGACTGTAGCTCCTACTTGGTCAGTTTAGTTATTAGGTTGGGTCAGTGAGGTATTGACTTAGTTTACTTAAATATCAACTTGATTTAAACTGAGATGTCAAGTTTTTGTTCACTAAAATATCACTTTGGTTACCTGATATATCAATTTGGTTTACCAATGATGTTAGTTCGTTAAAGTGTCAGTTTGGTTCACTGAAGTATTTATCTGGTTCATTAAAGTCTCTCTTTGTTTTATCTTTTTCTATCTTCCATTTCCACCCTCCTCCATCCCTCCCCTTCCACTCTCCCTAGATTTAAGGAAGGCTGTGATAATATAGAGAAAGCCATGCGTATCAATGATAACTTTGAGACATCAATCGAAACCTGGCCTGGTACAGATGTTAACATTAAACAGACTGAATCTGGTTGTATGACTGTAAGTATTAACCACATTGATCTATGCTGCTTGCTGGTATATTATTTAAGGCTGATGTTTAGACTTGATATGCCAACAGTTCAACAAATGGGAAACATTTAAATAGCAAGGTTATATTTCTGTTGTATGTGTTCTTCTAGATATTAGACCTGAGATTTGTGTAATGTGTGTCTTAATCATGTCATAGAAAGTTTGATAAAGTTTGATAAGAAGTGGTTAAAAGTTTGAAATTTATTTTAATTATGCATTAATCCAACAAAGTTGAAGACTTTGAAACATGTTGTAATGGTTCCCTATGATCTGTGTTTTATATGGAGATATTTCTGATGGAATGTGCAATACGTATGTCTTACGTCTTGAGAGCAGCATGCATGAGTTAGCTTAGTATATAGCTTAGTTGATATAACCTCATAATCAGACATAATCGCTGATATTTGAGTGCCTGTGATATTATCTTCCTATGTATCTGTATTGACATCATTGATGTAAAATGTGAGTAATAGATAGTTGATGTGTGATGGACCAACATAGCAGAAAAGTTTGAGTGTGTGCTATCTTTCTATTTTCATAGGTAGGTTCTCAAGATATTTGGCATAAGATGTATTGAATATATGGAAGTCAGATATAGACAAAACCATTCAGCTGCACAGTTCAGGTGTTATTGTTGATCTTAATTGATGTATACTTTTGAAACGTCTGTATCAAAACTTGTTCTCCTAGCCTCCAATACGCCACAAGGTTTGAATATGTTGTCAGTTGTCGGTAGTTAGTGGACTTCTTAGTCTAACACACAGACCAGTAGATTCCTCTGTAGCCGCAGCGAAATAGTCAATAGGAAAACGTAAGACTTTTGTGGCCTCAAATAACACATTTATACTGCATTAGGAATTTGTAAGGACAAACGACGTTGATTGTCATTCCAAGCGGCTCTGTTCTTCATGTTTGAAAAAGGGTGGAAATCTCATGTGGTTTGATTGAGTTTTTAGGATTTATAAAACATTAGGTTAACATTAATATTTGCACTGAGAATCGGACACATCATTTATCAAGTCAGCATTAAAGGAGCATTCCAGAGATTTAATAGAATTTTTAAAGCTGGATATCTTGAAAAGTAGAATATCTGTAGAAACATTGTCAGCACTAGAATTTTTCTTTATCTCATCTCAAGTCATCCTTTAAGCCCCTCAAATTCACAGTAATGGTTGAATTAAGAAAGAAGAATCATGAAATATAAATATGTATGATTTGTTTCTGGCCACTGTTAGATAAGTTTCTCTTGTTTTTATTCATAAACAGCAAACTTTATCCGCCTTGAAAGACAATTGCTTGAACCCACCTCCTCCGGGGGCTTACTGTCGATACGAAGGATGCAATACTCGCCATGAGATATACTTTAATGATATGTACTTTAAAGGTTATGTGGAGGTACTCTGCACTGACCATTGTAAAGTAGATTATCATACCAACTGCTGGAAGAAACTTAAAGATATTAGACAGAGAAATACTTACAGGGTAAGAAAATATGCCATCAATCAATCAATCAATCAGAAGACATTTATATAGCGCCAAAATAAACAGAAATTGTTCAAAGGCGCTACAAAGAGTGTACCATAGCGTGTACAATTTAGCCTTGGTCATTGGTAACTTGTCACACCTACACACCGAAGTGTGCACAATTCAATCAATCATTACTATCACCAGAACAGCAAACAGTCTAGCATTCCAAAATATGTCCATGTATACTAGGAATCAGTGTTCAATATTAATTGGTTTTCATCCAAAAATCGACTGTATTGTTATGCAAAACAGAATAGCCTATGCTAGGGTATTGAGATTAAGGGGCAAGATAGCCTTAGGGTGGGGGAGGGGTAGGAGAGGGGTATTAGAACCATTAATATTCTTACCCATTGCACCTTTGTAATGCTGGTACTATCAAAGAATTGTCTGTCTCTGTCCATTGAATCAAAGTCACTAATTCAGCTAGACAAGGATCAATTGTACTTAAGCTGTATACTGTATTGTTGAACTCTGTCTAAATAGAAAGTGTAAATTTAACTCCCTACTGAACACCAATCGCCAAACTGGATTACCATTAATGCTTTACCATACAGCTCTGGTTCTTTTCAAACTGTGTATTGCATTGCAGATCGTTGAAAGTCTAGAGGTGGGATATTTACATGTTACAGGAAAGATTATGTCCTGCCTAAGAAAAATATGTTGCCTTAGTCCATCACACACAGAAATGAATGTAAACAGTGGGTAAAATTCATAAAATACATATGGTTGTAACTACCTAGGTCTCTGTAGTTAAATGTCTAAGTATGTGTAAATATTCCAAAGTTTGGTCAGAATGATGTATAGGTTACACTTGACCCAAGGCAAGGTACAGTTTTGGCAGAATGGACATAGGTCTCTTTATTTATATGTCTAAGTATGTGTAAATACTACATAGTTTGGTCAGAATCATGCATAGGTTACACTTGACCCAAGGCAAGGTACAGTTTTGGCATAGTGGACATAGGTCTCTTTAGTTAAATGTCTAAGTATGTGTAAATATTACATAGTTTGGTCAGATCATGCATAGGTTACACTTGACCCAAGGCATGGTACAGTTTTATCAGAGTGGACATATCACTCTCAGATTTATGCTCAGTATAAATTAGCTATAAAATCTCACCGTGAATTGAGCCATGACTTTGTGTCACTAACATTAACATAATTGACATATAACTGAGAACAACGTAGCAAACTTTGTGTCGTGACTGGTCAACAATACTGCATATATTCCTACGACTGAATGGAGTTTGAACTTTTGCGGTTCTATTAACAGGACATGCTGGGTGGGACTTGTTTTACCCCGGATTGTTCTGGAGTCATCGATGACATCTCCATCTATGGAGAGGATGGACTGGTCGTTTCAAAGCACCACAGTAAAGGTCCGCAGGAGAAAAGAAAAGTCAAACCCTCGGGGTGAGTCTCTGTTCAGCTTTGAGAAAATAGCACTCTTTAGCAGTCTAGGGTGTGTTTCTATACACTTTTAAGTTTTTGAGAAATGATCCTTTAAACATATGCGGCTCATCAGTTAGAGTGGCTGGACAATTTAGTCTATTATTAGAGCAATAACTGTTTTTGCAGCCCGTGAGATGTCTCAAGAAAAAAAAAACTTATTTTACATCATCACAAAAACGAGCTAGCTGCTTAGAATTTATCAGCACTAATGAAACTGTCAGGTAGGCCTATTATCCCCATTAATTATCAACTGTACTGTATTGACATCATGTTTTTTGTGAATACAGATTAAGTACACACCTATTGCTTGAAAGTCCTCGGAATCAAAGGTTTGAAATCAACAGCAGGTCGTTGGTTAGGTGCGGCCCAGTCAATTTTTCACCCCTTATATCTGGCCCATTCATTCAAAAGGTTGCCCACCCCTGCTTTATATGAATGGCTGTAAATTGTTTTGGATAACTGATGATTGGTTTCAGAAGTTTGATGAAACTGGAACCAAGTTTGTGAAATACATAATAAGATGAGACCGTGTTGAAAGAAATTGTTTTTTTTCCTCTTCCCTTGTTTCGCAGCAAACAGAATAAGAAAGAGAAGAAACACAAGAAAAATAAACACAAAGACAAAGGACAAGGAGACCAGTCCCAACAGGAACAAGATTTCTCAGGTTGGTAATTGGTAAAAAAAATACCCAACCATTCCCCCCCTACATATGACGTCTGCCAATGCTTTCCAGGTTTCTGCTCGCTCCACAGCCCTTTCTACAGCCTCATTGTAACGCACAGTTAGCTCTACACAATAGATCCACCAGTAAATGGGATGGTAAATGTAAAGAAAGGAAAACAGTCTGCACAATGGAGAGGAAATGACTAAGGCCACAACAATTGGTAATAGGCCCGTGTCCGGTACCCGGGAACCCGACTCAGGCCTAGTTGGTAACCACCCAAAAAAAAACTGCCTTTAGTTGTTACTGGTATGCTATGTTAACTCTGTGCCAGTCCTTTAAATGTAATGAAGTTTGAATGTGAATGTTTTGTTAAACTCATTCCCAGTTATGTTGTAGTATTCTTTATATTCCTAATCGAGGAAAATCATTTCTTGAAGCTTTGATTTCCTCCTACCAAGAAATTTTATGTATGGACTTTTCCATATTTCATATTGTTCCTTTAGTCCTTCATAATTGTCCCCGTTAAATTTCATGTTGTTTCCATTGCCATGGTGCTGTTCCCATTTACATCATGTTGACTCATGTTGATTCATGTTCAGTCTTTACTGTCTTCATGTTGTCCCTGTTCTACAGTGGTATGCAAGAATTTTGTTACTATTATCTTTCCCTCATCACAGTATAAATTGTCATTTTAAAGCAGTATACAGGGTTTGACTCAGCTTCAAGAATCCTGCTTCTGCTAAAAAGCAGTCACGGCAGCAGTAAACCAGGAATACTTGGTACAAAGGGCAGAAACCCTTTAAAATAACTGAACATGTGACCAAAGTTTAGTTGACGTGTCACTACACAAACTCCTTAAACTGGATTCGTTACTAATATATAAAAACTCTGAAAGATCTCAATATTGTTTGCACATTAGATCTTGTGAATATAGATGACACAAACAATAAAAGGCAATAAGAAGTCAAAGAAAAGCATATTGTCATGTGAAGTAAACACATTATTAATCGTGCTTCAAGAAGAGTACCAAATATGTGACTTTGCTGGATGAGACTCAAACAACGTGAAGAAGCAGATGCACTCAATGTCAACTTTGAATGAGTCAGATGAGTGGCACGTAGGGATAGGAGGGGGGGGGGAGGGTGAAGGAGCTGAGTGTGTGATGAATAAACATAGTTTTGTATTCCTGTCTATACAAACTTTGGTATAAATTTAACACCTGAATCGTGCAGTAATTTCAATTCAGATTCTCATACATGCTCTTACCATTGTTCATGACGGTACGATCTTTTGTATCGCACTGTCTTTCAAGAGCCTATACTTCACGTACCTTATTACATAGGAAATGTGATGTAGTTCTATCAGGAGCAAAGCTGCTCTCACACTTAGTGATACTAAACTAGATGCTAACTAATGACAGAACATTCACAAAGAACATAAAGTGTAAAACGTGCCAGCAAAGGCAAGAAAGAAAAAGGGGCATGTTGTCATGTGAAATTAACCAATTCTTTATCGTGCTTCAAGAAGAGTACCAAATATATGACTTTGCTCCATGAAACTTCTTTCATGTCACTGAGAAATATCAACCATAGTTGATATTGATTTACCTTCTCTACCATACTGATATAAATTTTCTGATATCTTGTTTCAAGACGTTGGTTCCCATACGAGTGTTCAGTCTCAAGAACATGTGGACATGGTTATTTCTGAACAGTCGGCCGTTGTTCCTGTTATGGAAACGGTAACGATTTCAGTGAGTGATACTCACTCTGAGGATTTCACTGAAGACTCCTCCCCCATGCTGCACCAGGAACCATCCTACATCTTGAAGAAAGAAGAACCAGAACCTGAAGAGGTTCGATCAGATTTATTTGCTTATTATTACAGAATAGTTCAAGAGTTTTTTACAGTGTTATTCAATGTTGGCTTTTATTATACAAGTGTGTAATGTAGGATAGCATAGTACAATGGACCAGATTATTTCCTTATTTTTACAGAATAGTTGTGTACAGTGTTATGCAATGTGGCTTTCATTATGCTAGTGTGTTGTAGAATAGAATAGTACAATGGACCAGATTATTTGCTTATCATTACAGAATAGTTCAAGAGTTGTGTACAGTGTTATTCAATGTTGGCTTTGATTATACAAGTGTGTAATGTAGGATAGCATAGTACAATGGACCAGATTATTTCCTTATTTTTACAGAATAGTTGTGTACAGTGTTATGCAATGTGGCTTTCATTATGCTAGTGTGTTGTAGAATAGAATAGTACAATGGACCAGATTATTTGCTTATCATTACAGAATAGTTCAAGAGTTGTGTACAGTGTTATTCAATGTTGGCTTTCATTATACAAGTGTGTAATGTAGGATAGCATAGTACAATGGACCAGATTATTTCCTTATTTTTACAGAATAGTTGTGTACAGTGTTATGCAATGTGGCTTTCATTATGCTAGTGTGTTGTAGAATAGAATAGTACAATGGACCAGATTATTTCCTTATTCTTACAGAATAGTTCAAGAGTTGTGTACAGTGTTATGCAATGTGGATTTCATTATGCTAGTGTGTAGTAGAATAGTATAGTACAATGGACCAGATTATTTCCTGATTTTTCCAGAATAGTTATGTACAGTGTTATATAATGTGGCTTTCATTATGCTAGTGTGTTGTAGAATAGAATAGTACAATGGACCAGATTATGTACGTACCACTACCGAATAGCTCAGAGCTGTGCATTTCAAAATTTGTTATAAATTTTTTTTTAAAAAAGTTATTAAAAAGCATTGTCCAATTTCGTTAACATGCTACCTTTCCTGTCACCGTCCAGTCACATGTCTCTCCGACCCGGCCCACAAATTTCAAATTTAAAAATAACTCTCAAATTTCCGATCTCTCAATTTAGAAGTATTTTATTTACCGGTCAGTGGCTTTTGCCCCTGGCTCGCTGAAGCGCCTTTCGGCGGAAACAGCTATTTTACGAGACAATCTATCTATCTAATTTTGTTCAGTGATTTATAAATTAAAGGTGGTGGCATATTTTTTTTTCTAAATGTCTAGTTTAGGATCGTGTAGTCTAGTGCACTGTAATCATGTTGTTGTATATCAATATTGACTATGTAACATTGCTTTCTCAGTTTGGTTTAGTATTTTTTATTTTATTTATCAAAATATTTATCAAATTTATGAATATTAATATTCACTCATGAGCTTTGATTTGTTGAAATATCTGGTCCGCACCCCAGTGTGATAACCTGCAGTGTTATTTTACGTAGTTCTCCTTAGTCCTTAACAGCTTCCATCCAAATTACAGAGCTGCATTACATAAGCAGTGGATAACCCTGTCGTAAATCATTTTTGCGAGAGAGTATTCTCGAGCTTAGATGTGGGTCTCAGCTCTGGAGGGGGACAGAATTCCACGCCGTTTCGTTTATCTGTACATATGTCACAATGTCGAATTTACTGAATCCTAAGAGCAGTGTCAAAAAATGAAGTTTAATAACGTATTAATTTCAGTTTTACGTATATATTATACTCCAGATAATAATTATTTGTCATAATTGGATCTAAATGTAAAGAAAATGACTGCAGTTTACATAATTTTTTTGCTAAGACTACGTTGTAGAAAAATCATGACGTCAAACCCAAAAGTTTGGCACGGAGCCATTGCCACAGAAAACGTTTCTGTGCGTATGCATCACGTATAATTCATCGCCGAGTTGACTTTGTTTTGTACGTAATGTCGTATGTCATATACGAACCATCAACAGACAGCAATAGTACTGCATCAACGATACTATACATACTATACCTTTCGATATTCGGTAAAACTACTTGATGTAAACTCTCACTAATATTTCTTATACATTCTTGAAGTATTTCGCTTGAATGTTAGGCGTAGGTTAAGAAAAGAAGTGGCTCTGCTGGACGAAAGCAGTTTTGCTTAAATCACGATATCTTGGCCTTTCGGGGTCTGGAATTTAAGGCACAAGTTGTTCTCAATACCGTGCGAGATTTACGAAAGTAGCCTAGCCGTAGCGTTACGTAGTAAGACATAATGTTAACCTTACATTGCAATGTGACATAGGCTAGGCTACATGGCAACCAGTTCGTCACCTAAAATGTTTTCGGCGGAACTGAGACAATTGCTCTGACCAGAATCTCCTTAGAGAAATTTCGTGGTATTTCTTTCTTTGTCACCCCATTTGAGAACATTGGGTTATGAATGAATATATTCATTCTTAAATGGACCACTGTCACAAATTATGCTAGGCACCCCGGTTACTAGTTATATGCCTACTCAGCATGTTACTTGTACCTGTTACTTATTGCCTAGGCTATGAACAGTAAGTTCTAACTCTAAAATTAAAAGTAATAAGCTCAGCGGCAGTTACGCCAAACCTAGCTAAGATTGGTTTTGGGTGCATCATGTACACCTAGCAAAATAGCCTAACGTTAGGTAGCCTACAAATATGTGTATATAATAATATAGGCCTATATAATAATATGTGTATGATTTGAATCTTTATTACAGCAGTGGGAAACCTGATGTAGACTATGCCTAACAATATAGTTTAGTTTAGTAGAAAAAAAGGATCAGGAGGGACACTCAAGTCCCCATCAAGGGCCCTATAGGAGAGAGAAAAAAAGCTGAAGACACAAACACTCAGACCCGATTACAATGCTTAAAGTGCTCGTCCAAAGCAGTCTTAAACCCATTGACACTACTTGCAAGTACAACTTTTGCAGGCAAACGGTTCCACTCATTCACAACCCTATTAGCAAAAAAGTTATGCCGAATATTAATCCTACTTTGTGACTTTTGGAGTTTAAGACAATGACCTCTGGTACAACTACTATTAGCAAACATGAAAAAGTCGGTAAAGGATAAATTGTCAAAATCATACACTATCTTGAAAACCTGAATCAAGTCCCTACATAACCTCCTAAGCTCCAGTGTGGTGAGATTCAACAATTGTAACCACCTATAATAAGGAACACTCTTTAAGGAACTAATCATTCTAGTAGCCCTCCTCTGGACCTGTTCAAGTACTTCCTTATCCTTCACAAAATATGGGTTCCAAGCCTGCACAGCATACTCCAGATGAGGCCTAACCAACTGCTTATTAAGCCTAACTACGATGTCCTCTTTCAGAAAACTGAAGTTCCTTTTGATCATACCTTAAACCCTATTACCTCTTTTAGCAGCTTCAAGACAATGTTTAGAAGGTTGCAGAGATGAGTCAATGTAGATACCTAGGTCTCTTTCAACAAAGACCTCCTGTTATGTTAGGCTTAATAAAATTGAGGTGGCACTGAAGAAGTCATGGGACATTTAAAGTTGGGAAGGGACTTTCTCTAATACTTTCCCAGATGATTTTCATCATCTCGGATTTGGTTTCCTAAAATTGCAGAAGAACATACAATGTACATGTTTACAAGTGAAAAATAAAAGTTATTTCCGCACCTGATATTTGTGTGCGGAAAGTGATCAGCGGAAAGTATGGGATGCCGAGAGTAACAGAAACTGCCTAGGCCTACCGTGTAGATTCTAATGGTAGTGAAAATACTACTAAAGACTTAAATTGAAGGGTAATAGCGTATGAAATCAGTCTCACAAGTAAACGTCTCTGGCAGCAGCTGTACTCCCCAAACATAATGACGCATTACAGGATTAGCCTAATGAGTAATGATGTTGCATTTTTTGTAAGTTACATCAATGAATGATTAATGAGCAGCAAAACAATTTCTCTCCCTGGGATAAGAAATTTGTGAAAATAAAGGTAGCCACCCACCTACTACATTTTCCATATTCTGTCCTGTATACATTGGTTAATTGAGATTTGGCCATCACCCCATGTTAGAGGCCCACCAGAATCTAGGCCTTAAACAGCCACTGGTCCAATTTTGTATGAAGTATGTAATGTTGGTTCAATTTTACCTACTATGTGAACTGTATCACACAGTACTCTGCACCTGTACAATGCAGAATATACCCCACGCTAGGCCTTAAACAGCCACTGGTCCAATTTTTATTTTGGTATGTAATATTGGTTCGTTATTACCTACTGTGTTTACTGTATCAAACAGTACTCTGCACCTATACACTGTGTACAGACACAATGCAATTTGCACATTGTATACATTTGGATGGGTTTTATGGGAGGGCATCTTTCGTACGCAGTTGCCATAATTAACGTAAATCATCATAGTAGCACTGTAGTGGAACTCATATGATCATACGAACGAGTGGGAGGACGTAGTCTTCTGGTTTACTTTTATTGCTATTGTTATTACTTTTAGGTTTTCTTAAGTTTGGTAATATTATATTCCAGGTATTGGTTTTTTTGTACAGTGCTCTTGAGCATGTTTTATTTCATGATAACAGCACTTTAATATATGGTATTTATAATAAGAAAAGTAAAAGGTTCTTAGTTGCACAATGTACCTGAGGAGAACTTGGGTATTATTGTACTGCGAGATGAGTATGTACCTCTACTTTATATTATGATATGAATTATTTTTTAAATAATATATAACATTAAAGTTTGTTCTTTATATTATGATATGAATTATTTTTTAAATAATATATAACATTAAAGATTATTCTTTCTATGATTTCTTTGCAACCTTCAGAAGAAGGCACCCAAGACTAAAAATAAGAAGAAGAAGAAGGAAGCGGTGAGGGTAGATTTCGGCTTTGCTGACCGAGATGACCGCCAGTTCTTTACAGATACCAACGTACAGGAATTCAACCAGGAATTCAACATGATGAGGTTAGTATTCATAGTCCATTCAAGGTGCTATGGTGAGAGCGTGGTGGCCAATTGGCTAAGACGTCGGACTCGTGATGCAAGGATTGCTGGTTCGATTCCTGCCTAGTTCATTACGTTGTGTCCTTGGGCAAGATGCATTATCTCACTTGCCTCTCTCCACCCAGGGGTTAAATGGGTACCTGTGAGGTAACTTGTCATTGGGCGCAGTATATAACTGCTGCCGACTGGAGGGAATGTCTCTGGGACAGGTTATCATTGCCCAGGGGTATAATAACATCTGTAAAGCGCTTTGAGACCTATCGCTGGCCAGTATAAAGAGCTATATAAAAAGCAAGTATTATTAATATTATTATTATGATATTAATGGTCACTTTGGATTTATCTTGAAAGCATGTGGGGAAAATTAAAAAAATTCTTACATTCCCACCTGCATAATTTGGGCAATTACGTTCTTAGGAGAACAATGCAGAGACTAATTGTCTGGTATCATTCATCAAAATGCTATACAAATAGCAAAATTTGGTATTTACACAAATAAAATCAGACATCTAGCAATTTTTATACAGAGAACCATAGAAGTTCAACTATTTAATCATTTTATAAAATGGTGATTTAAACACGGTAAGCGATTAAAAATCTCTCAAGTGTTTGGCAAAATGTATCGGTTTACCCTTGACAATAAATCTGTCAACCTTCTATGTCAATTAATGTTTAAAAGAAGCCTCATATCCATTTTTTTTTTCAATTCTTTACAAAGAAATGTCCGGGAAGATGCATGGCTTCAACAGGAACAACATCAAAAACCTATTGTAATATTATCAGAGGATGATAAAAATCAAGTGCTTGTGTTGCATCTGTGAGTATTCTCAACTCTTGATATTACATTTACATGGGTACTGGTAATGAGTTATTAGCTATGAATATTGGTTATTATAGAGATGTATGCATAGTTAATCCTATGGATAGTGGCTTACTAAAGATACATATGTATATATATATTGATGTTGATTTTGAGCACAGGGTATTACGCATTTTGTAGTTTGGTGTTTCTAGTTAATCCTGCATATGTTGATTCTGAGTACAGGGTTTTACGCATTTTGTAGTTGGGTGTTTGTAGTTAATCCTGCAGATGTTGATTCTGAGTACAGGGGTAATAAGCATTTTGTAGTTGGGTGTTTGTAGTTAATCCTGATTCTGAATGGTATTAAGCATTTTTGCCAGTATGCGATGGATAACATTAGGACAAAAGGGCAAAATGTAAAGTTATTGACTTGGTAAAAACTAGAAACTCTAATTCAAAGAAGCATTCACTTTCAGTGGAGGTTGAACTAGAGTTGCCATTATCTCTCTATTTCTTTTCCAGTCATTTTGCCGAAATTTTGGAAAACAATGGACCTTTGAAATGTAACAATTCTATTCTGTTGGACGAAGTCTCGCGACTTCCTTCGGAACATCGGGAGTTAATTAACAAACACGGAGGACTTGATCTATTTCTTGTTACCGCTCCCGACATGTTTGCTGTGTTGGACGATTACGTTTGTTGTCAGCAGGATCGCTCCAAATGTTCCCAAATTATAGAACAGCAAAAAGTGGAGTGGGCTCCGCTCCTACCAGCAGCGGGTACCACACAGGGAAATGTTATAAGACAACCTACATTGGGAAGAGCTGCCTGGAATAACCAGGGTCGTTCTGAGGGAGATAAAAATGTTAAGCAGTCTAACAAGACCTTTAAAATGAATTCTTTAGATACATTTATTGAGAGTGACTTGAGTGATGGTAGAACTTATGGTGCACTGAATGGTGATTGCGATCCCCCCGGTGCTAGTGTGATCCTAGGGATCGGTGAAACACTCAATGGAGATCTGGACAACATGCTGAAGGAGGAATCCTTCAAGGATTATCATCCAGAGGCAATGCAGAAACTAGGCGATGAATATAAACGCCAACAGGTGTTAGCTAGTGAGGACATACTCAAACCCAGTTACCAGGGTATGGCTAATGGTGATGTACAGAGAAGTGTCGTTCCTAAAGTAGGTAGAAATTTAACACTCGCTAGGATTAGTAGTGCTATGTTGGACACTACAAGAGAAGGGTCGGATAAGCAAACGAGGGAAAGCATCTCATTTAATGACGAGTCGGCCAGTCCATACGAGGCATCTAGAGATGTACTCGAAGCTGGTTCGAGTAGATCGGTTAACGGTATGACTGGAGTCGATCTTCCAGGGCGGCGAGATAAGACAGGCGCCGGTGATAACGGTATGGGAGGTAGAGCGTACAGCATATCGGAAGAAAATGTGAACAAGCGAAACAAAGAGGATGAACTAGAGGACACAGTGAGGAGATGCTCCTCGGGTGAGACGGTATCCTCTGACAGTATCAGTTCGGGCATCTCTGTGGATAAAGATAAAGATGCCCTGATACCTTGGAAGAAATCTGCCCGAGCATTATTGGGTTTGTTCCCGGAAGTGAAAGCAGAGAGAGCCCATGAAGATGACGAGATTTTATTAAAAGTGTTTAGCGGTCAGGTCTTTAATCTAGTGGAAGGCTTGAAAGAGAGGTCAAATATGCCCCAGAAAAAGAGAAGTTTATTGAGGTCAGTCGGAACCATAACCCATCGGGCTTCATTGGTCTCTAAAGGAGTGAACACCGATGCATTCAAAACCTACCAGGCTGAATTCAGTGAGGCCATCAGGAGGGTCAAGGTGAGATGATTTCAGATTCCAACTGGGTTTATATCAATGCACAATTGCCACCTGATATGTAATTATGTTGAGGTAGTTTAAAAAAGATCAATTTATAAGTACATACATTTTGAAGGTTCCTGAGGGGATGACTAAATATATAAAGCATTATTGGAAGTAGTTACCGCTTTGATAGTGCAACTGAGTATGAAAACTTATGAATTCCTGAAGGTTCATTTAACATGATGGGATCATGGAAAATTTATAGTAAAGTTGATCTTGAATTATTTACTTAACAGAATGTAGAAGTCCAGCTCCGTGATGCCAACTCAAAGAACAAGGCGTTGGAAAGTGTTATGAGTACACAGCAGAACAATGCCAAAGCTAATCAACTGGAGCAGAAGAGTAAAATAGAAGTAAGTCACCATGCAGGTATATAGAATTATAGTAGGCTAGTCTGGATAGGGAGAGTAAAATAGAAGTAAGTCACCATGCAGGTATATAGAATTATAGTAGGCTAGTCTGGATTAGGGGAGTAAAATAGAAGTAAGTCACCATGCAGGTATATAGAATTATAGTAGGCTAGTCTGGACCAGGATAGTAAAATAGAAGTAAGTCACCATGCAGGTATATATAATTATAGTAGGCTAGTCTGGACCAGGGGAGTAAAATAGAAGTAAGTCACCATGCAGGTATATAGAATTATAGTAGGCTAGTCTGGACCAGGATAGTAAAATAGAAGTAAGTCACCATGCAGGTATATAGAATTATAGTAGGCTAGTCTGGATCAAGAGAGTAAAATAGAAGTAAGTCACCATGCAGGTATATAGAATTATAGTAGGCTAGTCTGGACCAGGGGAGTAAAATAGAAGTAAGTCACCATGCAGGTATATAGAATTATAGTAGGCTAGTCTGGACCAGGAGAGTAAAATAGAAATAAGTCACCATGCAGGTATATAGAATTATAGTAGGCTAGTCTGGACCAGGGGAGTAAAATAGAAGTAAGTCACCATGCAGGTATATAGAATTATAGTAGGCTAGTCTGGATCAAGAGAGTTAAATAGAAGTAAGTCACCATGCAGGTATATAGAATTATAGTAGGCTAGTCTGGATCAAGAGAGTAAAATAGAAGTAAGTCACCATGCAGGTATATAGAATTATAGTAGGCTAGTCTGGACCAGGAGAGTAAAATAGAAGTAAGTCACCATGCAGGTATATAGAATTATAGTAGGCTAGTCTGGATAGGGAGAGTAAAATAGAAGTAAGTCACCATGCAGGTATATAGAATTATAGTAGGCTAGTCTGGATTAGGGGAGTAAAATAGAAGTAAGTCACCATGCAGGTATATAGAATTATAGTAGGCTAGTCTGGATTAGGGGAGTAAAATAGAAGTAAGTCACCATGCAGGTATATAGAATTATA
>JAIPMN010037110.1:0-10988 GCA_020650975.1 Apostichopus californicus
CACCGCAACAGATTAACATACAGCAGCAGCAAGTTAGAAATATTAGTAACATCCCGCAATCGATACCAGGTACTAGTCAGCAAGATGTGCCGGGCCCATCAACAAGTGGTGAGTAATCCCTCGTGCATATTCGTAACCTAAGCCACCTGTAACCGCTTGGAAGTCGGCAGTTTATAGAGGAGCATACGGCATTTTCATTCTTCTCATCCACCTCACATCCACAAAATAATCCACGAAAGTTAAAGGAATCTGCTGCCTTAAGAAATGAAATTTTTGCCCATTTGCGAGATTGTTAATGATATCACATTGATATTGGCAACGAGGTATACCCAAATTCCGAAAGATTTTGATAGGCCGCTTAAATTCTGAAGAGTTTCAAAAGTCTTCCCAATTGATGGAGAATTGGTCAGTCCATGTGGATGAAGTAAGGTTGAGTTGAATGGGAATGCCCTTCTTGCTTAAAGTTCACGATATACTCTTGCACCAAAAAGAAGAATAATCAAGTGGTTGTACGTCACTTGGAAAGTACATCCAAAGAGGACCAGACCAACAGCAGGAGGAGAATTGAGGACACAAAACGACGGAGAAGGAATTGTCCTTAGATTTCTGGATTTTGTCACCGCCAGCTGCGGTCATTTTCTTGTAGCATTTTCGTAGGTTTCACCGGTTGAGAGTTTCTTTGATAACCTAGAAAGGACAGAGTGGTGTGGTACAACTGTAGGTACATGCCGGTGCGGTGCTTTTGTATGTTCTTATACTAAGTAGGGTTTGTGTGAATGTGGTTAAATTGTAGGTATCTGTCAGTGTTGTGATACTGCAGTACATGTTTGTGTGGTTCTGCGTAGGTTTGTGCCTGTGTGGTACTGCAGGGTGGGTACATGTGTGTATGTGTGGTACCATTGCGGGGACATGCATGTGAGGTGCTTCTGTAGTTTCAGTAGTGTGGTTATATTATAGATACATGTGTGTGGTATTATGTCGGTTTAGTGTCTGTTTGGTCCGTTGTAGGTACTTGGTAGTGAATATTAATTGTTTACCTTCACAAGTGGAGTAATTCATGGATTTATCAGTTTATCAGGCTTGCTAAAGAAACTTTTTGCTCGTTCACATTTCAGGGAATGACTTGTCAAAATAGATGATAGTTTTTGCCTATTCTAGATCTAAATTTTACATTACTTTCAGTTTTGGGATACTTTCTAAAAGCTAATTTATTGGGCTAAAAGGCATTTCTTTTTGCGGTAGTCATGATTATTTGCTCACTTTGTAGAATACCGGCATAAGTATTGTGGATATTTTCTGTTTTTTACCTAGCAAGTCAAACTTTTTCGAAAGACTAGTGAGAGGGTTGTATGAGGTTACAACTTCTAAGAGTTGCTCGAAAGATTAAGTGCAGGCATAAAAAGCTATTTACTGGTAAATTGTGGTTTGTAGGTTTCAATGAAGACATGTATGTATTTACTAATTGTGATACTTGTTCGTAATCTTAGACTTCCTAGGTATGTTGTTGGTGGAGTTTCTGCTAGTTCTAAAAGACTCATTCCTGGATGTATTCACAGGTTATCCAATCCTTTCAGAGTAGTTTACAATTTCTTCTGGTGACAAAGTTTCTTTTCTGTATTTTATCGGCTCTTCCCTGTTGTTTGCAAAATATGTATGCATATGCATATATGCATACATTATGTTGGATGGACTGTGTCTTCTCATGCAGTTTTGGTTTATATTGTCTGTATCCATTGTTTACATTGATTATCTAAAGGAAAGACTATGGAGTGTTGGTTTGTGTAGTTTCACCCAGGTAGACTTTGAAATAAGTTACTTGTCAATAGTTTAAAATAGCTCTCGCTTGTTTCCTTTCTTGTGTCAGCTTCTGTGTGTATAAATACAGTATGAATAGTGTTTGTGTATGTTTGTAAGACGGGACTCATAATCTGTTATAGCATCGGCATTTCTATGGTTTTGTATTCTTTTGAAAATTTATTTTTGTCGTGAATCAGTATCTCCAAATCGAAGATGGTCATCTGTAGAGGTAAGTGGTTATTTGGTGCGAGAGTGTTTAACAAGCGTAAAATATTTAGGATATTATATGACAAGCAGCAAACATGCTCTGCACCCCTATTTTCTTTAATCTTTTGGGAAATTGGGAGAAAGAGGGAGCTGGGGGGAGAAGGGGGGCAGGATGATCAGTAGGTTTAATTGGTTATTAAAACAGATTAGAGACAAAAAGGGTGGAATGACAATTTTCTTGATGTATCATTTACCTCAGAAGCAAATTGATTGATTTGACATATTTTAATGTCAAATTTTGTATGAGTTTTCTGATAAGATGAAATTTTTCATCTTTTATGGAAATATCGATCAGATTTGTAATTTCGATACAGCCCTGAGAACTCAAAATAAGTTACACTAGTCATGTGATGCATTTGCAATATGTGACGAAAAATTACCCGCAAAGAATACTTTTCCGAACCAGTCAAACTTGCAGCAATTCTGGGACTTTACGGGTAAAAAAGTTTTGTAACCTCTGGAAACTAAAGAGGGAGAGAGTCTCAAGCTGAGCTTGATATTTAAAATAGATGAGCTCACCAATGTATGGTGTGACATTTGATGTTTTAAAAAATGGGTTTTTATTTCATGAAATGTTTGGTTTTGGTGTAGGGAGGAATCCTTTATTGGGTGTGATTAATATTAAAGCAGGCTGAAATTTAGTCACCATTTGGTTCCTTTTCAGTAAGATGTTAGCAAGCTTGATGCTCTGTCTTTTCTAAAGGCCACACTTTTTTATATTATAGATATCACTGCGTGTTTGCTGCTTGTTGAAACAATTACAGACATAAAAATTGAGACCCCCCATTCTAGAGTCTTTATCTGAAGTTTCCTTCGAGAAGACTTAATGTTTGAAATCCTTGAAATTACCATAAATATTTACTTGAGAATCTGTTGTAAGAAAGAGAAAAATTAAAAACATGAATCATTGGATGGGGTAAAAATGTAGTTTTGGTCTCAATTTCTTGTCTGTGATTGTTATTTGCTGACTTCCAAGTGTTGTATTGATGTCAAAAATATGAGATCATGTTCCATTCCACCAGAAATATACAAATAAGGACTGAATGTGTAGAGGGAGGATATGGTGAACATTCTACAAATTCTAGCCATTCTCTGGGGATGAAATTTGTGGGGCTAAACATTTATCAAAGATTGATTGTAAGTGTGACTGGTCAGTTGTAAATACTTAGTGCAGGAATTAATTTATTCCAAAGAAATACAACATACAAGCACTGATCGAGAGATTGCAGTTGGCGAATCGGGACTCAAAAAGAAGAGCATTTTGAAAATCTATTGACAGATTTAACAGACTGATAACGACTAATGTTGTTGTCATTGAAGGATATGTTGCACTCTTTCAATGGACTTTCCTGGGTTGGACATTATTGCCCTTAAATTTGAGCTGCAAATATTGGCCAGCCATTTGAAAATTCTTTCTCGAGTATCTTCTGAACTGAATTCATGTGGGTCAAAAGTAGACAAATTAGCAGTGTGAAATTTTAGGAAAAAAGTTTGAGAGTTTGCAAGTAAAATGGTTGCTATGCTTGATGCACTAGTCTCAATTTCCTGGTGGGGAGAGGGGCAGGGAATGTTCCCTAAGAGTGGTGATAGTTTGTTCTGTTTTTAAGAGGGGTGGGGTAGGGGGAGAGGAAAGAAGATGAAGGTGGTATAGCCTGAAGCCATGATCACAAGCCAAATCAGAGGCTTATTTGAAAAATTTCTGTGGTTGATGATCTCATATTTTTGACCGATTTATTTTCTTGCATTTCATTTTCTTTGGCTTTCACCAATCTTTCTTTGAATTACGATATTCATCAAATCAATAATTACATGCCTCAAAATGTTTATTACAATTTTTAATTGTGCCCTCTTTATACCATGAAAATATGACCTTGCCTCCTATGTGATCCTCTTGGCTGGCTGTCAGTACAGGGGAAAGACTACCCACAACAAAGACAGAAAGTTACAATAAAAACGGAAGTAAAAACAAACAATTCAGACTCATGATAATGATTTCAGATTACAAGTTATCGTAATTAACATTTGATTGTGACGAAGAGGTCTCTCTCTCTTGTCGTCTTTCATGCCAAAAATTGAACATTTTTCATTCCTCTGTTTTCTGAAGAAAAATATTTCACAGAATATTTGGATTACAAAAGCTTAAGTTGGAACAGAAAAGCAAAGGTTTACAAGTTGGCTGTCATGTTATCATGGTATGATGTGTGGCAAATGAATTTTTGTGGGCTGTGTATCTTACCTTTCTCCTCAAGCAATACAGACATATTATTTACCTGCTTTGACAGGGGAGGGGGAGGGGGGATTGGAGGACCTGTGTACTATGAAAATTTTTGGAAACTTCTCACCTTTTAATGCCTGAAGCCCATTCTACTGAAACTACTAATTTTTCATTTTCACTCTGCTGGGGTTTGTTACATTTTTGGCTAACCATGGTTCAAGAGAAGGGGAAATGCAAGGGGTCTAATTCTGGGTCTAAATTGGTTCAAACTTACTCCTCTCATCTTATAACAACAGGGTGGCTTTGTTTATGGTTACAGCATTATAGAAGAGTAACAGCCCATGTTGATGAACATTGTCTCTCTGTCATAACCTGTTGCTTGATGGGAAAAGGAAACATACACAGCCCTTTTATAATTGATACCTGCTGTATATGCAAATGTTGTTGAAACTCCTTGAGGGAAGGAATAAACTCTGCAGTCACGATATCCGATTTCTGCAACATTTGTTATTTTGTGGACAATTTTTCCGGTGCCTTCACACGGCAGAGTTGAACGACTCTTTCTTTTAGACACGGGGACGGGGTGAAATAAAGAACACGCATGCATCAACAGTATTAGTCGTAAAAAATACATACCGCTGAGGTTACTCATTCTGTGCTAATTTTTATTTTTTTTATACTTTCGCGTTTTGTAGATCAGCTGCTTGACAGAGAAGTAGGACTTTTGAAAGTGCCTCTTAAGTCCTCTGAGTCTTCTGAAAAAAATTGGGACCTTTTACCTTTGAATTAATTGTAAATCAGAGACCTTAGACTTGGTAGAAGTCAGCTCAATGATTGGATGAACATATGAAGAAGTATTTTTGGGGGAGACCTTAATCCCCTTTTATGTAGTTAGGGGTGGCAGTAAGGGGACTATGGTCAACCCCAGAACTTGGGGAAAAAAATGGTAAAGTGCTAGAATACTGCTGTTAAATTGGGCAACAATTCAATTGTAATGTGACCATCTACTGTACAAGTTACTGCAGTGGAGCAACTTACTGCACTATAGGTCTTGTGCAGTGTGTATGGAGAATAGTTGGCAGGGCATATGACCACTTTATTTCATTTGGTGTTATATTACTATAAATAAAAGTTTGTTTTCAGGTGGTGGGGTGGGGGAGGGGTTAGGAGAGGAAGGAAAAGAAAGAAGAGGGGCTTATATGACTTGACTGGAGGAATTCTTAATTATTGGACTTAATTTGCATTTTTGCACAAACCTTTTACCCTCAATAGTGACACGTCCATCGAAAAATAAAACGAAAAGTCCAAACCAACTTTCTGTTGCACTTTCAAAGGTACCTTCTCTCTGTGACTTACATTGTAATATTTTGATGTGTACTGAAGTAAGCGTTTTGCCTACTTTTCAGACATATATGTACTCAAGTTTAAATTTGTATACTCTCGTCTTCTGCATAACTTCATGTTTGATCTCTGTAGTCTGTACGACTATATCAGACTCAAAAAAAAATAATTCTGGGAGAAACATATACAGCCCCTTAATCATCAAATTATACACAGTAAAGCTTCAGAACTTTATATCTATTATTCTACTGTACAGTATCCTTAGGCAACTTTACTCTTTCGCCAACAAGTAGCGTCTGTAATGCAAGCCCAGTTTGTCTACCAGCGAATTTGTCAGCAAAATGTCTTAAACATTTATCTCTGAAAGATAGTCCCAGCTAGAGAAGTCAATGCATCAGTACAAAACTGTTTAAGCTTTTGGCACAAACATAATTTTTGGAGGTACAGTTACGGTAGCATTTCTTGCTGTAATGTTTAACATCCTTTTTACATAGGTGAGACTTCCATCAAAACTTTCATTCTGTAGATCGTTAAACATCTTTTACTGTAGTTAATACAGTAATTAATACAGTAACTGTAATCACAGAATAATAGAGGTGGCATCTCGTTGACAAATGATGTTAGAGAAAACTTACAAGTTTAATGTCTAATCTATGACAAGAAAGAAAAAAAGATAAACCTAGAGAGCAATACGACCAATCCGCTGACATTGGCATGTCAGTTGTAAGTAATTAAATTATATTACAGAAATTTCCCGGTGTTCACTTGGTGGAATTAAGAATCGAGCACCTGTAGTCACAATATTCGCTGTACCCTCCCTCTCTGCTTTCAACTTACTGAATAGCCCTCCTTGTCGTGTCATGCAGATGCAAGTTTTGTGTGTCAAGATCTCTATAATATTCTTGTAAATATAAACTGTACGTACGTCTACGCATCGCTTGCGTTCTCTTACATATATCCTCGCTGCCACCGTCTAACTTTCCGTTTGTCATGGATGCACACAAAGGCCCACAGGGTTACGTTTTCATCCCGGATCAGTTCCCAGTTGGTGCTTGTTGAAAGATACTTTTGCTCTGCTTCAGTGCACTGATTCAAAGCTCTGTTTTGATGGAATTATTTCAGTACTTTCAAAACCTCCATAAGTAACCTATCTCCTGTTTCCTCTGAGTGATATCTACCGTTTGGCACTGATGACATCTGATCTTTTCGACGAAACACTCCATGACATGATCATTGTTGGTAAATGTGCTGCCTGCCTCTCCATCAAGTATAAGTTGCTTTAATAGTATACAACAATGTACAACTGTTAAACTGTTTTTTTTTTGTATACGGTACATCGAAATTTCTCTTACTGTTGGAACTTTGCTCAGATTGTACGCATCTGTGTGTAACTGTTTACTCAGAGAAATTCATGAAACTACCTTTGAAGTTGTTGTTAAGTCCTGTTATTAAAGTACACTGGGTGAAAGGTTTCCACAGACTCTTCGAGAATCTTTTAAAGAAAATTATACTCGACTCACAAACTACACTCGGCAAATTTTTCATGATGCATATATAGTAACAATGTAAAAGCCCTGCTTTCGATACGGTTCTACACGACTCGTCCGAAATACAACCTCCTATCGAGATTCTGAGCTGTAGTTTCTTCTCTTCTCTCTTCCGTGTAGGACCCTATGCTATGATGCACATTCAAACACAGAGGGGCCAGGAGTGTCCCATCTGCGGGCAAATATTAGAGGGCCCCGAATTCTCATATCACACTTGTACGCATGCCAGCCCTCGTCCCCCAAAGTCACAGGAAAGGTTTACAGGGAGACATTTCAAGTGCAAATACTGTGACAGAACTTTCAAGGCCCGGCCTTCGTGCCATAGGCACGAGAAGGTCCACTTGGCACCGAGGGCCCATGTCTGTGACGTATGCGACGCAGGGTTCCACAGGAGAGATATGCTGCTGAGGCATATGCGCATACATCTCAAAAGTGACGCCCAAACCATGCAGAGCAACAGCTTTCATAAGTGTTTCATGTGCCATAAAACGTTTTACCGTAAGGATATGTACCAGAACCATCTGCGCGTTCATCAGAAGAGACTAGCGGAAAAGTAGTTACCGTCCAACACAGATAACTTTTCAACAAATCTGTACTTTTCGATGAGTGTAAGCAGAAATACCTTACATTTGTTACTTTTGCCTGGAGAAGAATTATCACTGATTAAGGCTATTGGTGGACTAGAAACAAAATTGCTAGACTCTGGTCCTGTCTGTAAATATCGCAAAAACAATCCTTTTAATAACCTGTGAGTGAAGAGTTGTGTTGTAATTTTACTCATTGATAACTGTAAATAAGTAAAGGTAATTCGTAATACTTGTACTGCACAGTAGCAAATTTGTTGTCAAGCGGTTTAATGAGGCAGTGGACTTGCGATCTAAGGCTTGCTGGTTCGAGTCCTGGTCAGATCATTACATTGTGTCCTTGGGGACCTGTGAGATCAACTGTCTATTGGGCGCTGTTTAGCTGCTGCCATGTTAAGTTTGACAGGTTATCATTAACCAGGGTAATATTGCTATGCGCCTTGAGCACCGTTATCAGTGGATATGTCTGCGTTTTCTAAATCCTCAATATTATTGTGATATTTTTGCATACCAATATGTAATGATGCAACATAACTCATGACCTTTTTCTATTCTTTTGAACAATTTAACTAATATTTCTTTTTCTTGGGAATAAATTTTGTGCTCAGTATTTCTAGTATCTAAAATCATATAATAAAATCGTTTGGTGGGATTTTTTTTCTCTGCTGTACACAACATAAGGCCGAGGTCATGGTACTGTATTGTCGTAATTTTTTTTAAATATATTTATTGTTTTTTTTATTGAAATTGTCAGCTGTTAGGTATTCTTTGGACAGGCACTGAATACTATTTTAGACAGACCAAAGTCATGGCCTAAAAGGCCTTTATATTTAGCCTGTCCTGTCCTCTTGTAGCTTTTTCTACCCGTATCGTTCGGTGCTATCACTTACACATCTCTGTAAATTGTACGGAAAAAAAACCCATCCTGATTATAAAGACCCATGCTCTTACATTCCTTGTAAAATAAGGGGGGAAAATAATGGCATTGAGACATCTCTAGAATAAGAACAGGAGTGCCATTCAAATTAGCTATTTTTTCTCTCTTTGTTTAGAATTGTATCTTCCTGTGCCCAAGATTACTACTACCCAAGAGAGGATTTGTCACTATGGCAACCAAAATGTCGGAGACAGAGACATTTCAAACGTGTATAGTTCGGTCCTCTTAGGGCAGGTACCCTCCCAGAAAAGACCACGCACCAAACGCAGTGCACGGAAAGGACACTTCCAGTGCAAATACTGCGATAAAGTTTTCAATTTTCAGCCCAACTGTTACAGGCACCAAAAGACCCATCTGACTCCCAAATCCCATATCTGTTTCGTCTGTAATAAGGGTTTCCACAGGAAGGACCATCTTCTGTCCCACATGCAGGTGCATAGATTTAAGCCCCCCAAATGAAACAAGAGACAGAAGGGGGGGGTGGGGGGGGAGATGGTTGGTGCTGCTTGGTAACGCAGGGAATAATTTGATCCGGTATCGCATCAAAAAACTGATTTGCAAAATGGTGAAATTGCTACACGATTCCAACGTTGTGTAGCAGTTCAAAACTGCCGCACAAACTTCGAACACTATAAATTATTCCCCTGTGCTGGAATGCAGGAAGCCAGGATAAAAGTTGTTTGCCCATGACAGTGAGCACAGATGCTTCCCTATACTGTATGTGTTATTAACTGTACCTGTAAATACAAACAGTTTTTTGACTTTTTAAACCAACATGAGTATACGGTATTTTAGTTCTTAAACCTATTTAAAAACATTGTGTTTCAGTGGTTTCATGATAGGAATATTATAGAAAATGAAAGAAAGAATAAAAAAAAATATAGAGAATAATATTAATAAAAAATAAAAAAAGTGCAGAGACAAACAATAGCTGTTTCCTTTCTTTCTTTAGGACAACATCTGATTTCTACGGTGATAGCAGCTGAGGGGAAACAGTGTACCTATGAATTATTAGGAAACTTGAACGAGGCCAATCATGATTGCGCTGAAAGACATAACTTGGCCCGCTTAAGTAGTGAGCCGTTGTTGTCCCTTCCTTCGATTGATTCAGAGAACAACAAAAAGGAGTACATGTGCTCCTACTGTAATAAAATGTTTAGGTCGCAATATAACTGCGCCAGGCACCAAAAGGTTCACACGGCACCGGAGATCCATGCCTGTAGAGTCTGCAAGAAAGAATATAATCGTAAAGATAATCTGCTTAGACACGAACGGAGTCACGATCAGCCCGACGAAACCGGGCCCGGTCTGCCCTCGGCTCACAACATTCCCTAAATTTTAAACCACATAGACAAGATTTGCTAGTTGAATATCAAAACAAAGACAAAATTTGTAGCTTTTCTTTTTTTTTTTCTTCCACAATATTTTGACATATATCCCAATTTTTTTTTATATTTATTGCAACCAAACAGCACTTTATGTTTATTTATTTATTTTTTATTTATTTTTTTTAATTTTTTTATTATTTTTTTTTTTTGGTGTCATTGTTTGAAAGGTGACCGACAATTTCAGCTGGTCAACTGCATTAGTATGGGAGTTAAGTATTAAAAACAGTTAAATATCTTTAATATTCTTTAAATTTACATACGTACAGTAACGTTATGTAATATAAACTGAAAATTTACATGGGGATTCATCTTTCTAATGTTATCGAAAACAAGGTATGAAACTTTTGCTATGTGCATGAGCAGTCTTTGAAAGGAGTTTGCATTAAAACATTTTTAAAAAGAAGCAAATCAAGACAAGGTCAGTATTAACAAATATCTCCTTAGCTGATAAGTGATAAAAATAAGTTTAGATTAATAAGGTCAGTATTAACAAATATCTCCTTAGCTGATAAAATAATAATAATTTTAGATTATTTAGTCAAATGTATTCCCAGGTATTGACTAACTACTAGATGTGTTCCCTGTAGGACAGCTGCTACTTTTGTGGTTATGTTCAGTATGTCTTTGGTGAATAAAGACAGCACATGGAATTACTGTGTAGGCAATACTTGTATCTGTAAACTTTGTTGCATTAAAGTGACATGTAAAACAATCTACATAACTTATGTAGGAGATAATGTGAAGTGGAGAATTGTTTTATTATTTGTTTTATGAAACTCTTATATTCACACGCTTATATTTCCAACTCAAAACATTCAGACATAAAAAAAGTATTGGGTAACGTGGAAGTAACCCCATCCAGCTTATGTAATTTAATCCCCCCCCCCCCTTGGTTTAAATGCAAGAGTGTTT